>JAKSZP010013680.1:0-60496 GCA_022478985.1 Massospora cicadina
TTTGTTGGGTCACTTGGCCTTGTTGTCACACCTTTAGCCTTGGTCTTTCCCCTCAGCGACCTCCTGTTCTCCAGTTTCCCTGACATTTTCTGAGAAAAGCCTGGATTTTTTGCGAGCCTCTTCTACTGTTGGGTGGCTAGAGTTAGCCCAACCCTCTCAGAGTTGTCACCCATTGAGGCGGTCCACTGGGCTGGTACTTTTGTATCCCTTATGGCCTTGGTTGTTACCTTCTTCAAAGGGTGTGCTGAGGGTGTTTCACGGCTCCCCTCACTCAAGAAGATCATACAGTGTGCAGTACCTGCCACTACCAGTATCACTTTCCACTATTCACACGATTACAAATTTTAAAATGAGATCTTCAACATGTTGTCCAGCATAAGGGACCTTCCAGAAGTCTCAAGGCAAGTACTTAGCTGACGTCTTCCTTCTCCAGATGCTGCTCAGTGAGATTTCAGAGGGAGCTCAACAATAGTTACACTCCACAGGTGAGAATAATAGATCCCTCCTGGAAATCCCAACGTTGTAAACCTTTATCAAGCCACACAAATTTCCCCCTGCTACCTTTGAGGACTATAACTCCTTTTTACACTTGTCCTAAGAAGACTCCACTACAGTTCATTACTTGCGCCTGTTTCAAGAGCGACCATTAAGGTTTTAATCTCTTAAATAATTTAAAATGGCCCTTCTCCACAAGTCCCTAGATAATTCTGGTGCTGCCCTTGACATATGGGATAACCCTCCCCCCTCCTTATCTGGGACGTGCTCCATCCTTGAATCCCTGTTGTCTATCAGCCTTTGTGCCATTAAGCCTAATTGTAGCGCTGAACTTCAGATCTTAGAACTTGACAACTCCATCACTGTGGGGCATCAACATGTTTCTGATCCCTTGGTGACATATTCAGCTGAGACACTGGCCGTTATGGACACTTCCAACCCGATTCTAGAGTGCCCTACTTCCATACTCTCCCATTACCGCTTGGAACCAGCAGTGAGCTCTCTGGAAGGTGGGACTGAAACCTATGTCATAGGTGAAGTCCCCTCACTACTGGCCCTTCACCGCCACGCTACATGGAGTACCCCTTGCTTTTGTCATCAAAAGTAGAGGGGTTAGTAAGTCTAACCCATTTGATTCAAAGCAATCACTTCCTCCTAGCCAGGGACCCGCCGTTGCCATTTTGGAACCTATGACTTCTGTCCAACCTGTCATCCCAGTTGGCCCAGTTGAACAACTCTTTCCCATTACTCCAGAGTCATTTCTCGTGGCGAATTCTATCCAGAAACGAGTAGAGATCCATGAGAGGATGATTGAAGAAGAGCTAGCTTGGCTGACCCTTCCAAAAGCTTGGCAGTCCTGACTGGTGTAGTCTCATATGATAAAGATATTTCCTTCCGCCGAACATAGAGCAATAAACTACCTACACCATTTAAGTCCTGTGGACAACTTATTGGAAATGTTAAGTCATACGCTGTGAATTTCACAGAGGATACTCTCACCTATACGCCGCCCTCTGGGCTTTGAGCCATACTGTCCTCCCTTGGCTCTGAGTTTTTAACCCTCCTCTGCTTACTTCTTGTTCATGGCTACTTTTTCTTCTTCTGGGAAGATCTTTCAAGCACTCGCTTTGGTAGATACTGGCACAACTGAAAGCTTCATCCTCCAAGAGTTGGTAGAGGCCCTAGAGCTGCCCCTGGGAGTTGGTCAGTTTGTGAAGGGTGGTTTATATCAAACATTCCAAGTTATCGCGTGTTAACACCTGTTCCTTTCATTGCAGGTGATGCTTACTTTTTGAGAGCTTCTCCTCGATAAAGAACCTCCTATACCCCGTTATTTTGGGGTTGGCTGGTGGTGCCAATTTGACATCGTTACTAACCTCCTGGACTCACCATGCATGCAAAGTTCCCTGGAGGAGTCAAGGTTACGATCTCTTGCATAGATGAGAGCGCCACAGTGCTCCACAGAAGGTGGGGCACCTCTTTTAAGGTGGGCCTAGCCTCTATTCAACCTACTGACGCCCTGACCCCAACACTACTCTGCTTGAATGAATCCGCAAATATGCTGATTTGTTTGATCCTACAAAGGCCTGACCACTCCCTGAGCACACCAAGTTTGACTTTGAGTTTAAGTTGACTGTGGACCTCGTCAAGATATTCTCTCCAATTTACTTCTTGTCCTGAGGGAGGAAACTGCCTTGGACGCTTGGGTAGATTATATTCTCTCTAAGGGTCAAATTTTTAAGAAATTCTCACCAGTGTACTCCCCCTCTTGTTTGTAGAGAAGTCTGATGGCTCACTTCGCCCCTGTGTTAAATATAGCAATCTGAACAACGTGACAGCGCCTGACCCCCATCCGCTCCCTCTGGAGCAACAGATTGCCTGCTACGTGGAGAAGGCTAGGGTGTTCAGCAAGCTTGACTGCCTCAACGTTTTCAACCAGATCCGCATTAAAGAAGCCCAGGAGTGGTTGACTGCTTTTCATACTTGTAAAGGTATCTACCAGTTCAGAGTTATCCCGTTTGGTTTGAAAAACGTCCCCGCCTGCTTTCAGATGCTCATTGATTCTGTCTTTGGAGACCTTATGGGAACTTGCATGATTGCATAAATGGACAAAATACTGGTCTTCTCCCCAGATGCAGTATCTCACGCCCGCCACCTTTTTGTTTGTCATGGAGAGACTTTCACATTCAAATCTTACAACTAAGGCTAGCAAGTGCGAGTTCTTTCAACCCAAGGTTGAGTTCTTAGAAAATATTATCTTCTCCCATGGCCACATGATTGCCCCAGATAAGGAAGCAGCCATCCGTGATTGGGTTACCCCCTCATCTCTCATGGAGTTACTCAGCTTCTTTGGGACATGTAACTTCCTCAAGAAGTTTACCACCAGCTCCCAGAAGTTGCCGCCCCTCTCTACACCGCTTCATGGAAGAAGATGATCAGTTGGACCAATGAATGCAACGCCGCATTTCACGCTGTTAAGTACATACTGTTGTCCAGCCCGGTGTTGGTGCATTCAGACCCCAGTAGACCCTTTATTGTCGCCACTAATGCTTCCACCTTTGCGGTGGGAGCTGCTCTGCTTCAAGAGGGAGAAGATGGAGTGGAACGACCTGTTGCTTAATTTCCTAGTAAAATGACCCTGGAGCAGCTCAACTACGCCATATATGATAAAGAACTCCTTGAAGATTTTGAGGCAGTACAACACTGGCGCCACCATTTGCATGGGTCTAAGTGGCCATTTACTGTCTTTACTGACCACAAGGCGTTTATGTACTACCGCGCCCCCCCAGAAGCTTACCCCTCGCCAATCCTGGTGGTTAGAAACCCTGTCAGTGTTTGATTTTCAATATGACTTCATTAAGAGCACCCAGAACATGTTACCTGATACTCTATTCCGGAACCTTGCCCTAGCCCCTGACCCAGCACTAGTTGACGCTCACAATACCCAGGTGCTGATTAATCTGGAACACGTAAAGAAGAGCCCACTATCCAACAATCCCCGCTCTGCTTATGATGGAACCTTTGGAAGGGGACGCTGACACCCCTGCCCGTGTTAGGTTGTCCCAATCTCTATCAGCTGACTATGATAAGATTAAGCAGGCCTGCCAAAGAAATGGAGAACCACTGAACAAAGGCTACCAGTTGTTGGATGGGGTCATCCTCCATCAAGGCAAGTTATGGGTACCACCTGGTTCCCTGCGTGAGGAAGTGATCCATGAAGCTCATGACCCTCCAACTGCTGGCCACCCTGGCAAGGATAATACACTTGAGCTGGTCCGCCGTCCTACAGTTGGAAGGGTATTGCCACATACGTGGCAAAATTCACAAGTCCTGGTTGACGTGTAACCGGTTGAAGCTGAGCCTCCAAAAAAGTGCTGGATTGCTTGTTCCCCTCCAAGCTGCTGAGGGTCCTTAGACATCAGTGTCTGTCGATTTTATGTGGGTCTTCCCTTGTCCCAGGGTTATGATGCAGTAATTGTTGTGGTGAAACGATTCACAAAGATGCCCACTTCATCCCCTGCAACACCACCATTACTTCAGTTGATACAGCCCGCCTCTTTGTAGACCATATCTTTTGCTTACATGGTCTCCCTAAGGAGATTATCAGTGATTGGGGCCCATAATTCACCGCTCAGTCCTGGGAAGCCCTTCTTTCCATATTCAGCATCCACCCTGCCGCTCCACAACCTTCCACCTCCAGTCAGATGGACAGAAGGATAGGGTGAACCAAGGTTTAGAGCAATTCTTGCATAGTTATTCCAATGCCTAACAGAACAATTGGTCCTCTCACCTCCCACTGGCGCAATTTGCTTTATTAACATTACACATACCATCTTCTCTTTCTGCTCAGTGTAACTTTCTGAGCAATTTATACAGTTAATAAAAGTAAATCCTTAATCACCAGCCATAGTTTCACTCCAATGTCATTGGATTCCCCGCTGGCTGCCCCAGTGTGGGGCAGCGGCGAAACCCCCCCCCAACATTTTCTGTCTGACAGGAAAACGTACTCATACTGGCTCGCCCAGTCATACCAAACCCCTGGGACAATTCGTTCCTCCCAAGGATCTCAACGCCCACCTTTCTCAAACCCAAGCAGTGCCCGCTGCCCCCTAGTGCTCCCTCGGAGCAACATGCATTTTGGCCTTAAGGGTCAAATATGGGAAACTTTTCCCCTACAACAGCCAAGCCATTATTGAAATGGCTCAGGCGGTGATGCGTCCCACCTGCTTTATTGACTTTCGCCCCTATAAAGAGTATTTTGATCTCAGCTTCACCTGTGAAGCCAATGCCGCCACTGCATCAACGGTGCCCCTGGTCTTCTAGGATACACCTCTCCCAACAACTCAGACCCAGCTCCCAGCGGACACCACCTTGGTGGTTCAGTTTGCTGGTTTGCCTACCCGCCTTCCCCCTGAGGTGCTCCACCAGGAGCTGATGGAAGGTTTGGCAGCCTATGGCTCCAACCCCATCTTGCAATTTGTGGTCCCAAAGGGGCCACAAACTTTCTGGGCCTCAGATGTATGCCACAATCAGCCCTGAAATGAACAAAATTGTCCTATGATTCCCCCTCACGCCACTATCCCCTCTGCCCCCAACCATCAGTTCTGGGCCTGCGTCGAGGGCGGATGGACGATTTATCCATCCTGTTTCAAGTTAGACCACTCAAAACACAAATGCCCATATCTAGTTGCTTCCGATGGTGCTGATAGTTTGTCCAACAGCCACCAATCTGCTTCCCACCCTGCACCAATTCTGGCATGAGGTACAATCTTACCTCCCCCTCCCCCAAAGCCTGTTGCTGCAGATGAACCTGCAGCCACCAATAAGCCCCCACAATGCCCCAGTGTCACACACAATTCGTCCAATCAATTGCAGGATTGGACCCCAGTTTGATCCCATGCAACCTCCAGAAAATCAACCAATCCCTAACCATACGCCAATTCTCCAATTCAATTCAACCAGAACCCATAAGATTTTTGGATGATGTTGATGAATCAGGTAATATCATTGAAAAACCATCTCTTCAAGTCTACAGGTTCTGTAATGCAAGCTGGGATGCAGTATTCCCCCCTCGTTTATATGCCCTAAGCCAAATAATAAACCATTCTACAGCGACCACCAAATTGCAATAGAAGCAGCAGTCACACCAGATTTCCATCCCCTGCGCAAAGCCGCCTCCAAATCAGTGGCGGTGCTTACAGGAGGAATTCTACCTCCTGTTATCCAAGAAAATCTTACTCCAAAAAGTAAGATTAATGTGAAACAACTACAAAGAAATGTCACCAACGCTATCCAGAACGTGGTAACTGTATCAAGGAATCTGAAAGCTAAGATTACCTGAACCAATATTGCCACGTTCATTAAACTACCAGACGCCCACATTAAAGCTGAAAAAGCTTTAACTGAATATATTACTGCCAATTATATAGTTGGAAATTATTTGGAAGTACCAATCATTAAAGATATTGAACCACATACCGCCAATGCCCAACGCCTTTGCTATCTGCTTTGACATGCACCCTACTCTGGGAAGAGATAATTGCTGCCAAAGATTGATCCCCTCGATCCCCTCTCCATTATGCCATGGATGGATAAGCAGTCTCCGCTGCCCACCTGGTTGGTTGTTTTGTTAGGTGTGGTTCACTCAATCCATCCTTTTTGGGCGTTTTGTTTGAATCAAATAGTTATGTTATTTTTAGTTTTAGTTTTTAGTTCAGTAATGTCCATCCCATGGTCGGCTTACCTTGGTTAAATTAAACTTACACATACCTCTACAGGCACTTCCCCCTTTTTATCAAACTATGGTTACAACCCCATCTTCAACCGAAAGTCTGCAGATTAAGTCCATCATTGTTGCTGCCAATAAGCGCTAAAGAGCTTAGAGACATACATCAGGCAGTGAAGGACCATCTCATTGATGCTGTGAGGATCTACAAAGCATATGCTGATCAAAAGCGCCATGAAGGACCTGAGTATAAGCCTTGTGACTTGGTCATGGTCAATGCCAAGAATCTCTTCACCTGAATCAATTTTGCCACAAGTTAGGTCCCAAGCTTGTTGGACCCTTTAAGATCCTCAAGAAAGTTGGCCCATCAGCTTACCAGGTTGACTTAACCTCTCACCCAAAATGTTCAGCACCCAACATGAATGCTTCCTGACTCCCTTTGATGGTCCCATGCCACCTCTCCCAGATCCTGTAATAGTGGATGGTGAGCCCCATTATGAGATTGATGCTGTTCTTGATTCTCACCTATCTTGACGCCGCCTGCAATACTTGGTATCCTGGAAAGGATATGATGAGACAGATAACAACTTTGTATCCTATTGGGAAATGACCAATGCTCAGAACCTAATCATGACTTCCACTCTAGACTCCCAGATGCCGCAGTTTCATCCAACCAAGCCTCCTTAGCTGCCATGAAGTTACCTACTCCCCATAAGAACTTCAAAATGGCCAATGTTTCCTCAGTTGGTGTAGAACCCCGTCCAAGAGTGTAGGGAGATGTTACAGCTAGTGGCAAATTTCCTGGAATTAACTGCCCCTACAAAGCAAAGTCCAACAAGTCCTTGGGGAAAATACCAGAACCTTTAAGGGTCAATGATGACCTTTCTAAGGTCATTGACAGAAAATGAGTTTTGGCTTTGCCATCCAAGGCTGAGGAAAACGACCCATCTGAGGCGAGAACCCAGGCGGGAATCGAACCTAAAACCTAGAAAATTACAAGATATGAGGTTACAGAATTCGGTCAAATTCAAAAAAATTATTTGTTGAAGAACTATGAATTTATAGCTCTGATCAGATCCTAATAACTATTTGAAATATTCGCAAATCAACCTTCTATAAATTAAGTAACAAGCTGAGAAAGGCTTTGGTTTTCTCAGATACTCTGGTCATCTAATAAAATTTAAGAATTTTTGGGAAAGTTTCCTGCAATTTTTTTGGCTATCCTTAACAAATAAATATGCTTCTCCAAAGTTCTGTGATGTCTGGAGTCCATTTTCCACTCTGGTTTGCCCCTACTGCGGTCTGTGAGCCCTCTGCTTACTCCGCCACCTATTCCACCAGCTCTGCCTCTTCCTATTTGCTGCCCTTTGCCCTAGATTTATGACAACCTTCTCAGCTCCCAGGGCCTCTTTTCCCTGAAGGTTGTGGTCAGTTTGGTGTGTGTTTCGCTCCATAGATTTATATGGAAACATAATACTGACTTTTTAGGACGTCTCTTTTTTTGTTGGATCACTTGGCCTTGTTGTCACACCTTTAGCCTAAGTCTTTCCCCTTAGCAACCTCCTGCGTTCCAGTTTCCCTAACACTTATGACCTAGATCTATACACTTCATTATGAAAGAAGGAGCTTTTTGATGGCCTTAACTTTAGTGAGCCTTGACATATCTCGTTGAAAAACTTGCCTGAGATGATCTATGTGTTCAGTAAAGGATATAAAAAATGGTTATATTGTCAAGATAAACTAACACACAAGAACGTTCTAAATCAACTAGAAGTCCGTCCATGGTGCCTTGGAAGGTAACATGGGTGTTACATAACCCCTGTGGCATTCTAGTGGGCTCAAACAATCTTTCACATGAGATGAGGGCGCATTTTTTCTAATCCTCCAGCAATAATTTAACTTTCCAGTACCCGCTGGCAAGATCCATAGCCAAAAAAGAGTAGGAACCTAACATCAAGCGTAAGAAATCAATTATACGTGGCAATGGATAGCTCTCTTTTCTTGTGATTGAATTGAGGTGACAATAATCCATGACAACACGGTGGCCACCATCCTTTTTCTGATTTAATAAGAGTGGGTAAGCCCACGGGCTTTTATTAGACACAAATAACCTGGCTTTCAACAGGTTCTGTAGCTCTAGAGCCACTTGAGCTTCCTCAACTTTGTATTTGCGATATGGCTGAGATTTTAACGGAGAATAAGCATCAGTCCTATTCTGGTGAATTACCCCAGACATTCTATAGTCTCTTGGTCCTGAATAAATATCGCCATACTCCTCAAGAAGGTCTTTGACAATTTACATTTGTTAGGAGTGAGATTACCTCCCATTCTGCTTTTGACCAGAGCTATTGTGAATAGGGCATCATAATTTAAATTCTTTAAAAGAGCCAAAACAGCTCACATTGGCAATATTCTCAATGGGACATAGTTTTACATAAGTGATAGGGGCATGCTGAGGGACTTGTAGGGTTTAGTTCATTAGATTCCCTAGTAAAATAGAGATAGATTTCCCGTAAGCTGGATCCAAAATCCCTGGACAGGTAAATGCTTCTTTAATTGAAGGATTTGGATGTCCACTTAGATCCAAAAATTGATTAAGAGGGGTGAAAATCTTGATCCCCATATCCACAATCACTTGTGAGCCTTAGAGTATTGTAATAGGATTAAGGCATACAGAGGGATCCCATCTTCAACGTCCACAGCCTCAGGGGGTAACTTAGTTTTCTCTACTAAGACTTGATATTTGACTCTCTAGATGGAGGACGGATATTCAAGAAGGCAGGTTCATTTTTGAGGGCTCCTTTACTTTTGACTGAGGGTTTGAATATTAATGGAATCCATACCCTAGTAAGGACAGGTAATTTCTTTGTTTTGATGATGCAGTTATACTCCCGCATCAGTTGGACCCCAATAAGCAACTTATAATTACTTTCTTCTGTTTTGATAGTGGGGCAGAAATTGGAAGCTTTCCAAATTGGAGAAGTAAGGTGGAATATTCCCCAATTGCTTTAGTCATCTGATTACCTGCCATCCCATATTCATCTTTATGAATCAAAATTGGAGCCATTTATAATTTTTTTGGATATGTTGGGAGAAAAAAGTCAATTACTGAGCTTGTATAAATTATCACCAAGACTTTAAACTTATTTACAACTACCTCTATGCAAACCACTGAAGAGCTAAACTGAGAATTAACAGCTAGTAAACTTTCATGGGAAATTTTCAGCAAAGCAAATGGAGGATTTTTCTGCAGCCAAGCGCGGGGCTGGTTAATGCATCTGAAGGTTTTATCTACCAGAAATTGACTATCCATATAGAAACTAGCTTTTAGAAATGTTTTTGGGTATATGCCCTAATATAAAAATAAGAAAGCTGAAGATCTTTATTTCCTTAAAGAGGAAGGGGTAAGTCAACTTCTGCAGGTTCCACTACCACAAAGCATCCTAAGGTGCTGGTCATAGAACTAGAGCTAGTACAAGGATCATGTTGCACTTGATTATCATCAGCATAGGGAGCTTCCTGCCCTATACTGACTGATCTTTTGCTGACCTACGTTTGAAGATGTGATAAGATTCTACAGTATGGTTAATTCTTTTGTAAAAAAAGCAGGATAATTTGGGGGTAGGTAAATCATAAGGGGTAACCAAATAAACTTGTGTCCAAGGCTTATTATTAGAATGAGAGGGCCCAATGGGCTTGATCAGGTCAGCAGTAATCTTCAAAATGGCTTCTTTAATATGAAGGAGAGACGTCCATTTAATTTCACGCTTTAAGATAAATTAGAATGCTAGACATATTTTTGAATGCTGAAAATTAATCAGTGATAACGTCATCTAAAGTAAAACGTTTTCTGTTGACCAACGTTTGAGCCTCAAGGTAAAACGGTGAGCAAACTCATAATGGTTTCTCCCCAGTTAAGGCATATGCCCATAAAAGTTTTCTGTTTATTGGATAAAGTTAGGTTGCTCTCAAATTCAGAGCAAGGCAGTATTGGCGTCATCCTAAGCCTGGCAAAGAATTAGATGAGGTGCCATAATATCTTGAGCTACACAACTAAGACTGTTAGATGCTTGAGCCATTGGGTGTCAGTGGCTTCATCTATAGCACGTTTGTAACAAAATAGGAAAGAGAAGATAAACCTTCACCTGGGACATAGTTCTTTTTTTGACGGGATTGAACGTGCCACTGGGGGGGTTAGAGGTTGAACGACGTGAATTGACACTGGGGGTGTGTTTTCACCTGAAGAGGAACTGATATCGCTGTAAGATTTTCAAGGGCTGAGGGCGTCCACTCAATTTTGTAAGGCTTTAATATCTTCAATTATTGTGTCTACCCAATCATGGGTGGCTGAAGGGCCAATTTGGTGGCATTGAGCAGGGTTAACTGCTAAATTCTACTTATAAGCTTGGTAGTTGCATCACAAAGTTTGAGTTAATGTTGCTCAAGGGCGAGAAACTTTTGCTCCATCCCATGAATCATAGCGGGTAATTTTTCCAAGAGATTGAGGTTTTCCTGATCCAGATAGGGATCTGATGCAAAATTATTATTGCTTATTGTAGTAATAGTTGCATTGTGAACTCAGGGTTTACTTGGCAGGGAGCACCAGTTTAATCAGGACTCAGGAGTTTATACACTTGTCCCTTTAATTTTTAGGTCAGGAAACCTGTAGTTCCTGGGTACTGAATTATGAATTTTACTTTCCTTAGCTGGAAAGCCTTTAAACAGGATTTGTTCCTTGAGTAATATATTCTAATTATTTTTTCATCCTTAGATAATTAGAGGTAGGCCAATTTAACTTAAATGGTGAAAAGAGAGTAAAGTTTATTACTTAGAAACGTCACTATATAGGATATCAGGAGATTTTTTCTCAGTCAATCTCCATGCGTCCCAAGCTAAGATCTATTCTCTTTAGCCAATTAGGTATTCTTTGGTAGGTTGTTTGTCTTTATCAAAAGAGATTCAATTGCTGCATAGAAAGTTTAAACCCCGATATAAGGTGGTTTTGGATAAATAATATTTGACTACATTAGTCAGGGATTGTCCCCAATTTTGAGAGGGATTAACTTTTGTGGTGATTACCTCCAATAATGGGTTTGGCTATTTTAATGGATTGGGTTCAATTCCTGTCATCTGATTCAGGTGAATCCTTGATTTGGGCAGGAATCTTGACAAGGTCCAGATTTTAAACCATGTTTTCCTGAAAAGAAGTCAAAAATATCTGGGAATTAAAAGTATTGGGTATGCATCCTCTTCAATTACTTAGTTCAGTAGCACATAATCAACACATAAGTGAAGTTGCCTTTTTTCTTTAGTATCACCACAAATGGAAATGTCCAAGGGCTCTTACCTGGCTGGTTTAATTTTGCTCTAGCATCTTTGAAAACTGATTTGTGCACAAATTCATCATGCTTTTAAGTTAAGCGGTAAGCTTGTTATCAGATTGTTGGGGTTGTTTTGGCCTACTTTAATTTGGCTTGTTCTTCTTATGAGATAAGTTGGAGTTTTGAGCGCTTATTGTATGGAGAAAATATACCAGAGGGTGTTAGTCAAAATATAAACTCCTTAGAAATGACAAATCAAGGCTGTATTCTTCTGTTGTTTACTTGTACAATGGCCTTTTTTCTTTCCGCTCAACATCAATTTTGATTGATTTTAGAAAAAAAACAAGTCAATTTTCCACTATTGCCTCACTGCACCAATCTCCAAATTTATGTCCTCAGATCCACCACCTGCTGTCCCAGTATGGGGCAACGGTGCTCCACCTGCTAGCGTTTACCACCCAGCAGGCAAACGCATGCGGACTGTCTTGTCCAGTCTGCCAAATACATCCAGCCACTATGTCCCTCCAAGGGACTTAGCACTCCACCTCGCACAAGCCCACCCAACCTGCCCCCACCCCCTAGTGCTACCCTGATCCAATATTCACTTTTGCCTCTATGTCAAGTACATATGTCTCTTCCCGTACACTGACAAAGTGATAATTGAGCTGGCAACAGCCACCTTTGTTAAAGCAGGGTTTATTGAATTCTTCCCTTACAAGAGATATTTCAATATTTGATTTTCCACTGAAGAGGACACAGCCACAGCAGCAGCTACGCCATTAATATACAAAAACAACCCTATTACCTCCACCTGAACATGCCTCCCAGATGATATCACACTTGTTGTAGCCTTTGCAAACCTCCCCTCACACCTTCCCCCTCAAACACTTTATGAGGAGTTGATGTCTGGGTTGTCACTTATGGCGAAAACCCTATACTCTAATTCATTGTCCCAAGTGGTGCTGAACACCTCGCAGCACCTTGGGCAATGGCCATCATTATCCCCCACCAGCTGAACATGGGCCAGCATATCCCACCGCACGCCTATATTCCATCCACACCCAATCATTTCTTTTGGGCCTGCACTGACAATGGTCACACAATTTGCCCTCTCTGCTATGAATTAGACCACACCAAAAAGGCATGTCAATATAATTCACACCCTGAAAACAAAGCCAACTTCGCCCATGAGGCCACACCAATGCGTTTGAGTGGGAATTTTGGATGCCCCCACCCCCACAAGCCATACACTTGAATAAGAAGCAAAATCTAGCACCTCAATTTAAGCTGGGTAAGGCACACCCATGCCAATCAATCAGGTGTAGGCTTAGGCACATGTTCAATCCAGAAAATCTCTCGCCCCAAAACCTACCCAACCAAAATCACCTTCCACTATATCTTCCCAAATCAACCAAGATCCCTGGAACTTATTGGAGGAAGTGACCAAATCAGGTGAAACTGTCCCACCACCAAGTTATCTAATTGATTTAACATCTTATCTGAATTCAGATTTTAATACCCATCCTCAACCAACCAATATGTTCCCAAACCCAGAACCTTTTTCCAAAGTGACTACAAATTTTTTGAGGTCACAGTGGCTACACCCAATAGTCCCCATTTTAACAAAATATGTGCAAAATCTGTCACAAAATTTAAAAAAGGGCTGCACTTCCTTGTCCCCCTCCAATTTTCCTCCTACCACAAAAGAGAAAATTCAATGCCTCTACAAAACTGCCTCCACCGCTGTCAATCATGTTGCTGAACTGGCAGATTTTTCCCCATCCACATGCAACACAAGAGAAAATACTGTGAAATTAGAACAACTTCTTGACGCTCACATCCAGGCTGAACACCACGTTGCCAAACTCATAGAGGCTTTAATCCAAGACCAAGCTGTCAATCTCAACAACTATCTACTCCACCTCGACCCTCATTCCAAAGAGGCCCCAACCCCCTTGCTCTCAGCATTTTTCTACTTTTACAATGCTGAGTCTGATGATGATCTGCCTGATCCCCCTCCCCCTCCGCCATTATGGGATAAGTGGATCACTGCTGTGCAATCTGGTAGGTAATTTTCTCATTTTCTTTTTGTGTCTTGCTGCCCAAAAAGGGTAGTCAATTCATGTTTTATTTTTAATTAGTTTAGTTTTAGAGTTTCAGTTTTGGTATTATCCATCCCCTGGTTGGCTTGCCTCAGTAAAAAAATACTTTTAAAATGGATCACTGCCCTGATCCTTCTGATCCCAAGTAATTTTTCAACTTAATACAACAAAAAAGTATTAAAAATAAAAAGCTTGTATATTAAACCATTGAATTGTAGTGTTAAAAAATGTGTTTTATTTGTATGAACTTGGAGATAATTTATAGGGTTTGATGTTAACCACATCTCAGCTATGACACCTCATTTTGATATTGGCACTTAACTGGTGGAACACAATAAATTTGTCTAGGGTCTACAATCTATGAGAATCTGGGGTAATTCCACATGGCCTCAGGATCAGTGTCTAACTTAAAATTATCTTAAGACAGCGTTTCCTCTGACACGTCTAAAATAGCCAAACCCTCGCTCATTTCAAGCAGTTGGTAGCACATACCAAGGTGATTTGTACCACTAATTAGCAATTAATTCTATTGAAAACTCAATCAATATTAAAAACTAATTTTGACATAGACCAACAAAGCCCACAAGTCCAGATCATTAAGTCAACTATTATTAAGTCTAACTTAACCAAAAAAGCTCTTGGGCCCATACCTAGTCAAATATTTTTAAGTGGAATCGTTTGGCCGCAGATCCCAAGTTTCAAATATACTTAGGATATTTTTGGATTATAATTACAAACGATTTAGGTCCAGTCAACCATTTAACACTTCCCCCACCTTGACTGGATAGAAAGTGGAGGGTATTCTTCTTCCTTGGTCCAACATCCAATTTTTCTTGAACTTCAGAATATGAGCGCTATATTATTAGCCTCTTGGCCATGGATAAACTTGTCTTCTTAAAGTCCAGCTCTTACATGTTACATGCTATGGTTAACTCAGTCGTTTTGCCTTTGGTTTCTCAGGCTGGTTCAACCAGCTATACTTTGATGGATCCCAAAAGTTTAACTTCTACACCTAGTTCATCTCCACCAATCCTCAATGAACTCAAACTGGCCCCTTTGGCTTCAATCTCACTCTCCTCCCCCTCCTAAAGAAAGGTCATCGAGCCCAAGTGGCAACAAGGCTTTGAAATTTTATTAATTAAAGTTTTATGTTCTTTTATCTAACTGAGGTAAGCTGACCAGGGGATGGGCATTACCAATATGTGTGTGGAAATGGTGGGGGGAAGACAAGAGATGACTATATATGATTGGGCACCCCAGGGTACACAGGTTACCCCTGTTGCCGGTTGGGACCTCCAGGTGTGGGGGGGAGTGGTGATTTATTCCAGGGGGGTTGCCTCCACTATTGAGCAGGTGTGGAGGAAGGGGTCCATGTGAGGGAACCAGAGCGGGAACCACGATTTTATTAGTCTCTGCTGTCTTGATCTCAAATGCCCATACAGCCAGACTTGGAAATGCTCCAGTAATTGGACGTGGAACCTATTGACAACCTCCTGGATGGTAGGGACCGTGCCCTTGAACACATCTAAGGCAATATAGTGGATCGTCCACATTGCAATGGGTATCAGTAGGGTGCGCAGGGTGGATGGGATTGGGGATGAAAGTCAGATTTCAAGGAGGCTCTTTATGATAGAGAAATCCTGGCCATCTTGGATTTTGAACAGGCGTGCGACTTCTCACCATATGGCTTTAGTGGGGGGCAGGTTTCTAGGCGGTGGTGTAGGAAGCCCTCTCCTCCACATACTGCGCAGGTTGTATGGAGTGAGTAGGAGCCGTCCGCCATTCTGTAGGTTCTTCTTAGGCAACGCTGAGTATTGGCCCTTACCCTTAGCTGGAGGAGTGGATGGTGCATCATCCTCCATATTGCCTTTTGTGTGGATAGGTCGTAGGGGATATCCAAAGCGTCTAGGTAGTTGACTCTGGCAATGGATGGGGTCGATGTGAGTATATCTCAGTGGGGGTGGTCTTCTGGCTTTCGTAATGCAAAGTGGGGTCTGGGTCATCCCCTTCCCTGCACTGTACCGGTGGTAGCGATGGTCCATCCCATGTGGCGGATGGTTTGGAGGAGGCGCTTAAAGTGAGGGGGGTTCTGTGTGGGCCCGTTGCATTTGGGCGGTTAATGAGGTATGTTAGTAAGCTGGAAGGATGGTGCGGGTTGGGTATTTTGAGGGCCTGCGCAAAGTTGGTCCTCACTGCCCTGTACCAGTGCTGTTGCGGGGGGTCCAGGGTTATCACTTCCCCTATCCAGATGCCCAGGATGCAGTTGGCGTGGTGCTCGAAATCTATTAGGCCCATGCCCCTGCTGGAGCGTGGGCCATACTGCATCTCAACCCAGACTGGTGGGCGGGATCAAGACCACAGCCAACCCTGGATGAGCACATGGATCGATGTTATAAAGGTGGGGGAGAAGGAGATCGCATGTGCTGGGAACCACAGCATCGGGAGGATGAGCAAGTTGGCAACTGCCACTCGCCCCATTAACCTGGGGGATCTACCCTTGAATGAGGCGATTCTTTTGGATATCTGTTGTAGTAGGTTATTTTCAATCATCTCGCTTGCATACCTCCCTGTTTCTAACCATATCCTAAGGTGGCAGACAGGGGTGGTGGTGGGGGGTAACGCAAAGGGTAGGGAGAGCGAGTTTTTTTTTCTTGGGTTGTGTGTGGTGGGGGATGTGGTCCAGTTGGTGGTGTACTTGCCAAGGAGGATAATTTTGGTTTTCCGTTTATTAAGTGATGCGCTGCTCACCATGGAATATTCCTCTAGGGTGCGCTCCAGCTGTCAGGCGTCACTGTTTTCAGCTATACCTGTTACACAGTCATCCGCAAAGGCTAGTATCTTGACAGGGGGCTGGCCTGGCGCAGTTATGCCCCTGAGGTGTGAGTCAGCAACGTGGAGGGGTGGGTCAAAGCTGAAGTTGTACAGTAGTGGGCTGAGGGGGTCCCCTTGCTTGAGCCCTCTGCGCGGGGTGATCCTGTCAGTCAGGAAACCCAGGCCACATACCGCCATTGAAGCGGATTCCGTAGGGAGCATTGCCCAGTTGATGAACCTGGGTGGGAGGTTGAAAGCATGTAGGCATTATTTTAGGTATGGCCAGCTAATGCAGTCGTACGCCTTCTCCTGGTCAAGGAATACCAGGGCACCCGTCACTTTGGATTGGCATACATTGGTAATAGAGTGTATGTTAGACCAGATGGAGCGCCCTGGTGTAAAACCAAATTGGTTGGGTGATAGGGCTTTTGAGGCTAGTGCTCCCAGTCTGGTGGCTAGAATTTTTGTGAGTAGTTTAGTGTCAGTATTAGAGAGTGCTATTGGGCGCCAGTTGGCCAGGTCCAGTCTGTCGCCCTTTTTGAATAGGGTAATGACATAGGAGTCCTGGCCTCCTGGGAGGAGACGTGTCTCCAGCAAGCACTGGTTCATAGACGCTAGGAGGAGGGGGGCGATCTGTTTAAAGTATGTTTTGTAAAATTTGTAGGGTATCCCATCAGGGCCTGGGCATTTCCTACGTGGTGCACCATGGACTGTATTCCAGAGCTCCTCCTGCGTTATCAGGTTTAGGAGACTATAGTCTGGCGGTGCCCTCTGTATTCTGGCAGAGTGTAAAAAGTTTTTTATTTTTTGGGTGTCAGGTGGGGTGTCACGGTAAAGTTCAGTGTAATAGCGGTGAATTTCTGCCTTGACCTCCGTTGGGCCAGTTACCACAATTCTGTCGGCTTTGTGGACCTGTGTGCACTGAGGCAGGTTGCCTCAGGAGTGGTATTGGCAGAAGAAGAATGCCAAGCAGGTCTCGCCTTCATTTTTGTGCTTACATTTCCATGATACTTTGATTCTGTGTTGGTGTTTGTGGATGAGGGCGTTAAGGCGGGCGGAAATTGCCACCCAATTTGCACTCCCAATTTGGGCTGTATCCAGTTTTCGGGGTGTTTAGTTCAAGGTGGTTGAGTTCCACAGGGTGCGTCTGATTGTGGCAGTATCTGCGGTGTATTTGCGTGAAGCGATATGGTGGTTCTTGTTAATAGTTTGTATTTGAATTTTTCTCAAGTTTTAATGGGTTCTGATGTGAGCGGGGTAATGAATTTTGGGTTTAAAGCTTCATGATCAACCCATTCAGAAATTTCAGGGAGTTTCATATTCTCCAGGTATAGCTTCCTCCAGGGAGTCATCTGCATTTGAGTCCTGGTTGGCATGAACTGCACCAAAACTATACAATGGTCAGATAAATTAATTTTTTGTGGCAAAGTTAGTAATGAACGAGTGACAGGATTTCAGCATAAGGATGTGGTCTATGCAGCTCATCGAGATGAGCATACCCTTGCATATGTTGGGGCAGGTCATGTGGGGGAGGAGTGGGGCTCTGGGGGGAGGGTGTCATACAGACCAAGGGATGCCTTCATTGCGTGAAACTCAGAGTGTCCCAGTGGGTATCCCCTGGGGCTGGGCCATCGGTCTATGGTGGGATCATCCCAACAGTTGAAATTGCCCAACATGATAGTGTCTGATGGGAGGTTGAGCGTCAGGGTGGATTCAAGGAATTTTTTCCATTCAGATGTGGTGCATGGTGCATAGATACAGGCTATTGAAAGTGTGGCCTCTTGGTTTGCAATCCTTGCAATTAGGATGCAGCCATCTAAGTGCAATGAGGATTTTAGGATTTTTATTTTTTTGTTATTATTTTGGATGACCACCCCACAGTGGGATGTCCATATTGACTGGGACGGTGAGACCCTGGCCGCCCAGGATCCCTCCTACCCCTGTAGACAGTGGGTCTCTTGGATGGCCAAGATGTCTACTGGGGGTTTGCGCAGGAAGTCCAGTTTTTTGGCTTGGAACGCTTGAGACCTGGTTCCTGCGGTGTCTAGCATCCCTGTTGACATTGAGGTGCTTGCGGCGCCTCAGGAGCGGTTGGACGGGCCCTTTCAGCCCTAGTCCCCCAATCATTGCCTTGGACTTGCTCCGTGTGGTTGGGCCAGTCCGCTCTGAGGCTTTCAACTCCTTACCTTGTGATAATTTCATGTGGATACTGTTCTGATTGGAGTATATATTAAGCTTTTCTGCATGTAATTTTGGTTGATTTGAGTTGATTTCTGATTGGCTCCCAATGTTTCAGGGTTTGATTTTGGTGCTCTGGGCCCTGTTGGCGCATCCAGTGGATTCATAATGTCCTGGTAGGTTTATTTGATTGGGATCACATGGTGATTCTGTTGGCTTGAGAAAATTTTCTGTATGGTTTGTCCAATCTGACTGTTTAGTTTGGATTGCATTTTCCATAGTTGCTCTTTCTTGGGAATTAGTTTCTGATTGAACGGTCCAGCCAATTTCCTCTTTGTCCATCTGAATTTGGCTCAGGTCAATGGAGGAGGTCGCTAGAGATGCAGCCTTGGCTGCTGCCCGATTGCAGGCCTTCTGTACCTGTTTGCATATTTTGTGTGAGATTGGGTCGATGAGGATGTAGTGTTTATCCTTTCCCCAGAGGAAAGCGTGGTTGGCATCGACCATTCTTCTAAGGACTCATCGTTTTTGTCCATGGCGTCATCACAAAAGTCTGGGGCCATAATGCCCTCTTTTATGGGGCACATGTGCTCCTTGTGTTCCAGTGTGATGCAGTGGTTGCAGATGGGGGTGCGCGATCTGGTGTGACTCAGAAAGGTTTTGACACTCCACCATCTGGGAGGTGGAAAATCGCGGTGCATGGGATTTTAGTGAAATTCTCAGCCATGTCAGGGATTGGGTCAATTACAGCAATTGCCTTTCCTGTTCACAGGTTTGGTATTAAGTGTAAGTGCTGTAATTCGAGTTGTTTTATTTCCCCATGGCTTTGGAGGCCAAATTGGAGTTCATCTTCAATAAGCTTATGGGGGAGGTTGGTGGGAAGCGATTTAAAAGTGATGAATAAAGTGTTTGCTTTGTTCCATCAGGTGCACGCGGTGTGCACAATTTGTTTGACCTCAGGGAGGGCAATTTCAACACAGACTTTTGCTGTGGCATCTGCATCCTCTTCAGTTTCAAAACCCATATCAATCCAGCAACAGTGAATGGTGTGGGTGGTAATGTATACTGCATGGGAAAAGAGGGAGGCATGTGCCTAAACTACCTTTTCCCACAGAGTTGGGGAATTGACCCCTAAGAAAAGTCAGAGCCCATGTTCCACTTTTAATAGGGGCTGCGCGTATTGTATCTCCATGTATTGGTTTTGTTTTGCTGTAAATTCCACAAACCTGGGCGATGTTTGGGTTTGGGGTTTTTTGGTGGCGTTGGCTCCTGGTCCCCCTCCAGGGCGTTTTTTGCCTTTGGGTGCACCGTTTTGTCCATTTCCTGATATGACTTTCACCCAGTTTTTTGGGCTTTATTAAATTCTCTCATCTCACCTATTTGATTATCAAAATCTATCTGCTCTAATTGAATCTTAGTAACTGATGTTATTGTTATGGGAAAGAAAAGTGCTTAAATTTTTATATTCTTAATTGTTAAAGTCTTATTATTATTATTATTTTATAAGGGGGTGTGGCATAGTTGGGAGGGCGTCACACTATCACCCCTCACATCATGGGTTCCAATTCTGTCATGGCAGAAATTTCATTTCTGTGCCAAGAGGATATCAATACATGTGGATTCACGCACCATGCCTTGGTCTGACCAAGCGAAACAGTGAAGTTAAATCATGTAATCCTGGCCTATCAGAACATGCGCAGGAAGGTTTTACCCCCAAAACTTGAGTTTTGTCCTCCACTCCTATACTTTCACTCCCTACTCTTTATCTTCTCTATTGGTGCAGTATATTCGTCCTAAGGTCGGCCCATCTCAAATAAAATTATTATTATAATTATTAATTTTTTCTGGTATGCAATCTGTTTTTCATGTTTTTAATTAAAAATAATTTATCATGTTTTTCTATTCTTTATGATATGGATAAATGAACTTAGTACGCACTCAATTCACAACACAGCCACACGATCCTTAATGGTATATACATTTTTGGATGATTTATACACTTTAATAAATGGACCAATCCAAAGCAAGACCAGCTTGTGAGTGCAGCCTGCGCTATGAGTGTCACAATATATTACTACTCTCCTTCCTGAAACTTAGACACAGTAGCTTGTTTAGCATCATAGCTCTTCTGATTTTTTTATTAGTCACATTCTGATAGGCTTCTGATTGCACTTGATCAAGGTCTTTGCCAGTTGCTCAACATAGTTCTTTGGTCCAATTGCCTCAGTTGAAATGAGTACTAAATATAATAACAGAGGTAGATCATTCTGTCTACCATACAGAAGTCAAAATGGGGGCAGTGGCCCGTGCCGCCGTGATGTCCAATATTGTATGCAAATACTGTAGCACTAATAAAATCAATCATTATATAGGCGCCACATCTGCGTTTTTGTGCAATATGCTGACTAGAGTGCCATTCACTCGTTCTACCATACCATAAGTCTCAGGATGGTATGGTGTGGACAACACTCCCTTGATGGACATCAATCATATCACCTGTTGCACCATCTAGGCAGTAAAATTATGCCATTATCTGTCAAGATCTTCTGGAGAATCTGTGCTTATAAATATTACAGTCCATAATAAACTTGGTAGTAGTCAAGGCCCCAGCATCTCAAATTGCTTTCATTTCCACCCATTTCATCAGATAGTTGATAGCAACAATTATGTAATTGTTGCCTAGGATACTCACTGGAAAAGGGCCAACTACATCAATTGACATGGTATGCCAGGACCAGTTAGTTTTGATCAATCAATATATCACATCTGACTTCATAGGCTTTGAAATTTGGCATGAATGGCATTTATAGAGTATGTCTTGAATATCAAATCGCATGGAATCTCAATAGTAACTAGATCAAATTAATTCTAGACTTTTGGTCAATCTTTCATGCTTGACGTCCTAGTGGGCTTGTATAATAATCTCCATTCAGTCTAAAGGTTTTAGGAAAATTCTATGCTGCCCCTCGGGCTTGAGCTTGTTGTAAGGAGAGTGTCTATAACTCTCCTGTTATCAGCGTGGGAGTGCTTGGTGCACAGGGCCAACTCCAGAGAACTAGTCATTAGTACTAAAGTTACTAGAACCCAACATAAGGTGCTTGAGTTATAATAGCTTAGTTTGATAATGGTTATCATTATATGTAGTAAGCAAAAGGAAGCCATGCAGTGCACGGAGTGGTAGTGTATGGGAGCCCTAGGCTGGAGGGAACCTGGGTGGCCCAACGGTGCATGGGCAGATAAGTTTAAATTAGTTAAAATTATATGGTTAATGTAGCGCGAGACCTCCTTGAAGTGGTCCATGCATAAAATCGTCCAAGATAACATAGATATAAAAACGGTGTATTAGCAAAGGGTTCATTATGAGGGAAGTCAACCAATGGGAGATATTGGTCTCAATATGAGGAATTTAAGGGAATTTGGGAAAACAATCAATTGAAGGAAGCAGGTCTAAGCTGAGGTGCACCAAAGGGTGCACGCTTCCATCAGGAAATAAACTGTACTTGGTAACCGACTGAAGTTGAGTAAAAGATTGTAGAAGCAGCCGACCTGAGTGAAAATTTCAAAAACTGAATGTTTTTTGAGACCCATTCAACTAAAAACTGAAGCAACCTGTTTTTGTTCATTGCAAAACTAGTTTGCTTTAACGCACCTGCTGTTATACAGGGCTGAACTTCTCTTGTATTCTTAGGACCAACCTGGGCATACTTTGCCTTAACCCAGCGTTAATCTATGGTATGCTTGAGGTCAGGGAAGCCTGCCAACTTCACCTTCTTGGCCTCCTGACATGCTGCTTTGTCCTTAACGTTGATCCCAAATATGATGTCCAAATTCAACCATGACACTTGTATAAAACTCCATTTTGATATTTGGTGTCAGTTAATGATTTTTTGATCCCCTTTTGTACTTTAAGCGGCTTGTCCCCATACTTTCAAGTAATCATTTTTTCATGAAGATCATTGTCCAAACTGCTCAGAACAGCTACAATCTGAATTTGCAATAGTCCATCTTCATTTTTATATGCCACTCCAACTCTATGATTATTATAATCATACACCTGTAATTTCAGATCTTAGAAGTAATCGCCCCTCAGGCTCCTTAAGATTGTGGAGCCAGCGTAATAAACTGTTATCTGTCACTACTTGAAACTTAATGCCATTTATGTATACTCAAACTTTTTACAATCGTAGATGACAGCCAAACACTCTCACTCAGTCACCATATAATTATGCTCATGCTTATTTAGCATCCTGCGGCAATAAGCGACTGGATGCTCCTCACCACCATCCTCAATATGGGATAGCACACCCCAATCACATTCAATTAGGCGTCAGTTTGTATGATTAAAGGCCTGCTGGGTTCTGGATGTTGGGGGACAGGCGCCATGCTCATTGTGTTTTTTAAAGCCTCAAAGGCTTGCTGGCACTCATCTGCCCAACAAAAAGAACTCCTTGTAGTAAATGGAATAGGGGCTAAGCAGTTCTCGCAAACCCTTCTATAAATCTTTGATAGTATCCTACCATGCCTAAGAATACTTGAACATACCTCATACTCTTCAGTGCTTGCATATTTTAAATCGCCTCCACCTTTTGATGTTGAGGCCACAAGCTCTTGGAATCAATGACAAGCCTGAGGTATTCCAATTGTTCTTTAAAAAATTGGAATTTTCTAGGCTTTATCTTCAGCTTGGCTTTCAACAGCCATTTGAACACTTGTTCAAGGTGCTCCAGATGTTCAGAAAACATTCGCAAACAGACATTGATATCATCCAGGTACACCAGTATGCAGGATAATTTAAGGTCCCCCAAAATTGTGTCCATTGCACACTGAAAGGTCGCCGGTGCATTGCACAGCCCCTGTGGCATGAGCGTCAGTTGAGACAGCCCTTGTGCAGCAATCATCGCGCACTTCTCCTGCTCCTCTTGAGGCAGTTCAATTTTCTTGTATCTGGAGATAGGGTCCATTGCAGTAAAATACTTCGCTCCTCCCTGATGACCCAGGGCATCATCAATTCTGGGCAACGGATATAAGTCCTTTTTTGTAATGGCATTGGGGTGATATTAATTAATTATAACTCGATTGCTGCCATCTTTTTTCTTCACAATCAAAACTGGACTGGCCCATGGGTTTTTTGAGAGCACAATAGTTCCACTTTTCAGCATTTTGTCTAACTCTTCTACTAATAACTTGTCACTAGCCTAGGGTGCCAGATTGGCCTCATTCTAAAAGGCGCATGATCTCCAGTGTCAACGAAATGTTGTATTCCTTTTTCACAACCAAAATTTTGATCATTTTTGGCAAAAATTTTGTATTATTGTTCAAACAACTCAAGTGCTTCATCCTTCTGTTGTTCTGATAATCCAGTAAATGACTCTTGGGAAATTATATCATGTGCCCCAAGGCCCTTGGTCAGTAAACTGAACTTGGATAAATTTCAAATTTGACAGCTGATTTTAATTCATCCCTTGGAATCAGATGCAAAAAAGTGACTACTTGATATCTTGACCTTAATTCAGCTGGTCAAATTTGCTAATAGGACATCAATTTCCCCATATCCTGGTATAAGTATTCCAGGTGCTACACTAGGTTCCACCCAAGAATGATTCCAAAGGGGTATGACCTTTCTGTATAGTCCTTCTGAAATATCCAGCGTAGTCCTAGTCCTCATAACAAGTCAATGGCTTGGAGCTATTGTTGCATCCTTATTCACTTGTAGAAATATTTCTTGCTTTTTATTTATGGCGGTCAGAATGGGGCGGCTTTTATTTTCCAACTGAATATAACCTGCTGGTATTATACCATCGGCATAAGATATTATTAAAGTTTTTAAAATGGCTAGTGGGCTTCATATTGTCATGACTAATAAATTAAAAGGAAATGTCCAATATTTTCAAGATGTTTTCTATAGAATCGCACAAGATCCATAGGTCCTTAGAAAACTAGTTCCACTTAATATGTCATAATTGGCATTAGGAAGCATTATTGCAGTTGCAGCTACTACCAAATCTCCAAATCACAGCGGTAGGGCGCTGTAAGCTCCTTCACTATTAGTGCTGTTGGGGCCAGCGGTCCTGTATTCCTAATTGTGGTCAATGTCTGAAGCAATTTTAACTTCCTGACAAGCTTCATGTAGACAATGTTTACAGGTGCTCCACTATCAACAATAGCTACAACTTTATTCTTATTGACCAAAATATCCGCGTAAGTGTACTAAGAGTAATAAGAATCAATAGAGCTTACTAAGTGAATATGGGAAAGATTTTAAAGAGTTAATAGTGTTCCACAGAGTATTTCTGATACTAGGACATTCATTGATGAATGTGTCAATTGGCATAGCTATATTCACCCCCCTCGAGCTTGGGGTATCTGATGCATTGCTTGGCCCTCATCCAGAATATTCTCAAGTATTTGTTGCACATACAGTTTGCAACTACTTCAGAGGCTTCAGGTATATAACTTTGCTCTGAGAGCGAGTTACCACATGTATGTTCATAGGTATTCATTCAGTGCTAAAATAGGATTTGTTTCACCTGTAATCAAGGCCCTGTGGCCTGCTTTCTCTTGTTGGTCAGGTGGTACTGGTGGTTTTGGCACAGTAAAGCGTCCCTCATCTATTGTGCTTGTTCTTTTCTTTCCTCCTGTGTGTTATCCAGAAGGACTACATTGAAATTATGCTGTCATAATCTGGAAGATTAGTGCCCTTTATGATTAAAGTTGTAGCAAGTAATCTCATTTTAATGACGTGAGGCCCTTAAATTTTTGGTTTGCTCAGTTTTCACAGGCAGATTTATGTCAATCTTCTTATTTTATTTGAAGGGTTTTCCAGCAGAGGCAGCAGGTCCTGATCTGTACCCAGTATTAGGTGGGCCATAATTTTATGAACATTTGTGCAGATAATCAACAATTTGGACGTCGCAAGGTTTTTCACAAAATCAGGCAATAAAGTATTTGCCAAATTTCAGTAAGGTTGTAATGCATGTTGTAATGCAATCTTAGCATCAAAATCAACCATAGCCTTTGCACCTAGGAGGACTAGAGCTTTGCAATAGAATTAATCCGTAAATTTGTCAATTGGTTCATCTTTTTTAAAGAAAATGTTCATGAACTTAGATTTTCTAGTTGACATTTGTTCTGGACCTCCAAATTCATAAAGTACGGTCTCTTTAACTTTGGTATAGGTTGGTTTTTTATCCATGTGAGGCATAATTAGCTCAATGCTCCCAACATTTAAGCAGTTGATCATAGTGACCGCTTTGTTGCGGTCACTGGCCACATACATGGCCATTTTTTAAAGCGTTTGACAAATGTGGTTAAGCTTCCATTCTTGTCAAAAGCAGGCAAGTTCAATGGTTTGTAAGTATAGTTTTCCCGCTCATGGTAATCACAATTACTTCTTTGCTGGCTTGAGCCAAGCATACTAGGGCGCTGAGGCACTGTACCACGGTTTGAGGTATTGGGCTGTCCAAAGCAGCCATATTGCTAGGCACTTGTCAACGTGGCCCAGTGTCTTTTTCAGTAGCTACTTCTGAAGATTCATCCTCATAATATTCAGAAGTATTTCCAGTCAAATGGTTTATGGCACACTGGCAACGCCCATCGTCCAAAGCTCGTATTTAATTATTGATTTCATTTTCCCATTTGATACAGTTTCATTTTTTAACTTTATTTTCACAATTTCTTCATTCAAGCTAGTAATTTGTAGTTTCAGGACGGAAATCACTAAAGCCTTTTTTTAATTGGCTTCTTGCAATGGTTTACTTCTCCATGGAGAATATTGTTCTACTCATTAATAAAGGTAACATCCTCAAAAAGATTATCAATCTGTCAATTAAGCCAATCAACAATGTCCTGAATTTTTTGATTCTCCACCCATTGGCCTTCGAAATTTAAGCGCCAGTAATTGATTTTCTCAGTGTAATCATCTTTCATCTGCAAAATTTGGGCCCTCAGACATTGATACTGGTCACAAAATTCATTGTAATGGTTTAATGCACCTCTTGATCTTCACAGTAAAGCCTCATGAACTCAAAAGCATTAATGGAAGTCTGAGTGATACTGCTAACACAAGATTTGGTAACTCCTTTCCTCCAAGAAGTTGTAGAAGATAGGATACAATCGGTTGTTTAGCTCTTGCGCTAATTCTGCTACCCAATAATTAGACCAAGTAAAAAGATTATAATTTGCCTCCAGACTAGAACAGACCTCATCGAAGTTAGCGTTCAATTGCTCATTCAAGATATGGCCCACTTTGCTGGAGTTGCATGAAAAGTTTACCAACTCAGTGATGGCTGCATGATGGCGGGTAATTGTCTTTTGAGAATTTCTGGAGGTAGGGTGTACAATTTAATTAAGTATTAGGTAATATTCTCTATCCCAATTAAATTGTTTTGGATCTGAGCTACACTCAATTGATGATGAGCTAGATATCTCATCCACAACACATCTTGCTCTTGTAATTGATAAAAAGGATTTCTACTATTGTCCATGGGTCCTTGTCCCATTTGATACCTCCTAAAACTGATGTTTAAGACGTTCTAGATCCTTATGTGAAATAGTTTTTTTGGGGTAGGTAATGATGGGTACATCATTCCAGTTTATTCTGGAACACAGTCTTTTTAGTATTCCCATTGAGCCTGTAACATTTTTGAATAATTGATTGGGGTTGCTCCCCCTGTTCAGCGTGTTCACCATCTGTGGTCCCATCCATGAGCGCCACTTGTTGAAGTTTTGGCCTACATCAATCAGGATGGTTCTTCTTCTAAGATAAGTTGGAGTTTTGAGTGTCTAATTTATGGTGACAATAGACTAGACAGTGACAATAGTCAAGATATAAACTACTTGGAAATGACACCTTGAGTCTATATTTGTCTGTCGTTTACTTGTACAATGGCTTGCTATCCTAATCCTTCTGATCTTAAGTAATTCCTTAAATTAATACAACAAAAAGTACTAAAATTAAAAAATTATATATTAAACTTTAACTAGTAGTGTTAAAAGATTGTATTTTATTTATATGAACTTGGAGATAATTTATAGGGTTTGATGTTAACCACATCTCACCCATGACACCTCATTTCTCATTGGCACTTAGCCATTGAAACACAATAAATTCATATGAGGGTATACAATCTAAGAGAATCTGGGGTAACTCTACATGGCCTCAGGGTTGGTGTCTAACTGAAAGTTATCATAAGACAGTGTTTCCTCTGATGCATCTGAAAAAATAACTGAACCGTTGCTCCTCTTGAGCAATTAATGGTACATACCAAAGTTTTTTGCACCATTAATTAGTAATTAATTTGATCAAAAACTTGATTGACATTAAAAACTAAGCTTGACATATACCAACAAAAATTAAGAGCCTGGGTCATTAATTCAACTACTATTTGGTCTGACTTAACCAACAAAGCCCCTGGGCCCATGTTATCTAGTGTAACGGATGGGGTCCCAAGGCCCAGCCTGCCATCAGCTGTAAACTCAAACCCCCAGATGGGGGTCACTCCCACGAGGAAAAAGGGCAATAGCTGTACCAGACCCCAAGACTCCTATCCAGGTGGGTGGCCTCACCGGGCACACTAGGCTGAGGTGTGGTGCATTGCCTCTGTTGCCTCAGGGCCACTCTGGCAACTGCCATCCCAAAGGGATGGGCACAGGCCAAAGTGCAGTGGACATCAATGTCCTTCCAGCCTATGGTCACCTGCGCCGCAGCTTTTGACAAGCTCCCCCAGCCAACACTAGGCTGAGGTATTCCGCTCAGCCTGGGCATCACCAATCCAAAGGATCTCAGGACGTCTACCCTTTTCCTCACTTCCTATTGCACCACCATATGCACCAAAAAACCTGCTCAAATATATAACATATAATATTAAATTATATAAAAATTATAACAGGTCTAACAAACAGCAGCCTATATTGGGGTGAACTCAAGGTTTGGAATAAATCACAAAGTGAGGTCCATCAGGAGCAACCTCGCTTTGAGATAATACCTAAAAAGTCTAAATTCATTGTCAGTCATGAGGCGAATAAAAGCCTCTGGAATAAATGGCGTCCTGGCAACATGTCAGAAAATGGGGAAACCTTCAAAAATGGACAACCACTTAAATAAAAATTTTTAAATATTTATCTTACTATTAACCCAATTAGGAAAACTGCATTGGAATAACAGAACTTCAACCATCAACGTACCCAAATCTTGTAATTCCCAACCTTATGACATCTATGTATGATCATCGACCATTACATCACCCCCTTGAAATGAGAATCCTAGTGGATCCAAACCCTGATCATCAAGGCAGCTATGCTGCAACCAATGACTTTTTTGACAGGGGCCTTTTTCTGCGGGCAACCTGAGGAAGTTGGATGGAAATCCAGAGCCCCAGATCAAATCACTGGGTTCCCTGGAGGTCCCCTGATGGGCACAAGAGGCCATCAACCACCAGCAGTCTGGCCCACCTCCCAAGATTCTCATCCCCTTCAATGAAAGGCCCCACAAAACCAACAAAAAGGATCAATGGCCCACGGTGATGCTTGGGACAATGACAGCAGCCATCTTGCAGGCTGGCTGAAACAACAGCCCACTAAGGTAAAGTTGACTTTGGAATAATGTAACGGATGGGGCTCCCAAGGCACAGCCTGCCATTGGCCATAAACCCAAACCCCCGGATGGGGTCACTCCAACAAGGAAAAGGGCAATAGCCATACCAAACCACCAAGACTCCTAACTAGGCGGGTGGCCTCACCAGGCACACCAGGACGAAGTGTGGCGCAATAACCTCTGTCACCTCAGGGCCACTCTGGCAACCACCATCCCAAAGGAATGGGCATGGGCTGAGGTGCAGCAGACATCAATGTCCTTCTGGCCTCTGATCACCTGCGCAGCAGCTTTTGACAAGCTCCCCCAGCCAACACTGGGCCAGGGTATTCCGCTCTGCTAGGGCATCACCACTACAAAAAATTTCAGGACATCCACCCCCTTTCTCACCTCCTATCGCACCACCATCTGTACTGAAACAACCTGTTCAAATAAATAAAATACAATATTAAACTTATAAAATAATAACAGGTCTAGCAATCAGCATCCTATATTGGGGTGAACTCAAGGTTTGGAATAAGATTCCAAAGTGAGGTCCGTCAGGAGCAACCTCTCTTTGAAATAAAACCTAAAAAGGCTAAATGCATTGTTAGTCATGAGGCATGTAAAAGCCTCCATAATTAATGGTGTCCCAGCAACTTGTCAGCAGATGGTGAAACCTCCAAAAATGGTAATTCTTTAAATAAATACTTATATAATTATCCTACTATCAACCCAATTAGGAAAACCGCATTGGAAAACAGAATTGCAACCATCAACATACCCAAAGCTTGTAATTACCAACCTTACAAGCTCATGTATGATCATCAACCAATACAGCTAGTCAAATATTTAAATTTAAAATTAAATTTATAAATTTAAATTTATTGCGGGGAAGGCTGACCATGGGATGGACACTTCCGAATATGACTCAGACAAGACAAAACTTAGTACCAGGTGAGGCACCCCAGAGAAGCGATGCTATCTCTTGTTGCCAGCGGGAACGCCACTTATGGGAAGGGGGAGGGAACGTGTGTAGGGGCGTAGCCACTATTGAGCACGTGTGGAGGAAGGGGTCTGATTTGATGAACCAGACTGGGAACCAGGAGGAGACCAGCTGCCAGCGACGTGGTGGGAGATATCCAAACATCCACGCTTGAAAGTGATCCACCAAATGAGACCGGAATCTGTGGACAGCTTCAGGGAGGGTGGGGATGGATCCGGCGATGGCATCCAAGACAATCGTGTGGATAGTCCACATGGCGATTGCAACCACCAGAGCACGAAGGGAGGGTGGGAGGGGGAGGCCATTGATGAAGCAAACATATCTCTTGACAGACTGAAGGGATGTGTTTGATCCTGGCCTAGCAGACGTTGGACTTCGCGCCATATTACTTTAGAGGTGGGGCACTTCTCCAGGCGGTGAAACAGTTCCATACTGGCCACACACGACACAGGATGAGTGTAAAGCATTAGAGCGCTCAGCTGTACGATACACCCGCCTCAGGCAGCGCCACACATGGGAACGGACTTGAGGCTGCAACAGAGGATGGTGTGCATATTTCCAGATAGTCTTTTGGGTCTCAGTGGAATAAGGGATGTCCATCATGTCCAGGTAGTCCACCCTGGATAGGACTTGGGGTCGATTGGGGATCACGCCATCATGGATGGGTAGCCCCTGTACCTCTTGTGTGAACTGAGGAGAGGGGCGGCCTCTTTGTTGTATGTCCACTAATACGAATTCTCCACTCTGCGCTTCGCATGGAGAGTAGGATTCGTTTGTAGGGTTTTTGTCCCGTGAGGACCTGTGGCTGATGTGTGTGATGCAAGGTATTTCATCAGGGAGTGGGGGTTTGATGGGTTGTTGAGGCCCAAGGCTCGGGAGAAGTTGGAGCGGGCCGCGCGGGACCAGTGTTGGGATGGGAGTGTAGGAGCAGTGACGGCCGCAATCCAGGTGCCTAGGATCTTGGCGGCATGGGCTTTGAAGTCAAGTAGGCCCATGCCACCATGATGATGAGGGCCAAACATGACCTCTAGCCATACTGGTGGAGGGCGGCCTGACCAAAGCCAACCTTGTAGCAAAGCATACAGGGATTTGAAGAAGCTTGGGGAGAAGGGGATGGCGTGAGCTCTGAACCAGACTTTGGATAGGAGCATAGAGTTGGCAAGAACAACCCTGCCAGTGAGGGTAGTAGGGTGGGCTCTGAGAGAGGCGATTCGCTTCTGTCACGTTGTCCAGTATATGGCACTCCATTACTGCTGACGCGTATCCTCCTGCCTCCAACCACACACCCAGATGGCGTACCGGTCCTATGGTAGGTCGTGGCACAAAGGGGAGCACCAGTGGAGCGGTGTGTTTTGAGTTAGTAAGGCGTGGACGTGGGCGAGCAGATGGGCCAGGTTGGGAACTACTTGCTGGGGCCCAGCAGTTCTGAAACCGACCAAGGAGGATGATTTTGGTTTTGGAGGCGTTCAGTGCCGCGTTGCTTACCTGGGAATATTCCTGGATGAGGGCTATAAGCGCGCATGCATCCTTGTTATTAGACACCCCCACCACGCAATCATCTGCAAATGCCATCATCTTGACTGGGGTTTGGCCTGGCACATGGACCCCAGTGAGTTGGGCATTCACATTTCGCAGTAGTGGGTCAAGGCTGAAGTTGTATAAGAGTGGGCTGAGGGGGTCCCCTTGTTGCAGGCCCCTTTGAGGATGGACTACTTCCGTTAGGAAACCTGGGCCGCGCACAGCCATTGTTGCAGATTCCGTGAGCAGCATCACCCAGTTAATGAAGCGGGGAGGTAGGCGGAATTGTTGGAGGCAGGCCCTAAGGTATTCCCAGTTTACTCTATCATAGGCCTTTTTGTTGGTCCAAGAATACAAGTGCCCCAGAGGATGTGGACTGACACACATTAGCCACAGAGTGCACGTTATCCCAAATTGACCTTCTGGGGATGAAACCGAATTGTTCTGGAGAGATGGTGGCAGATGCTACAGTCCCTAAACGGTTAGCCATGATTTTTGTTAAAATTTTGGTGTCTGTGTTTGTTAGAGAAATGGGGCGCCAGTTGGCTAAATCTAGCCTATCCCCTTTCTCGAAGAGTGTGACTGTAAAGGCCTCATGTCCTCCTGGTAGGAGGCGCGTTTCCAACAGGCTTTGGTTGAGTGAGGCTAGCAGCAATGGGGATATATATTTAAAATATTTTTTGTAGAACTCATATGGAATGCCATCTGGGCCTGGGCATTTTTGGTTTGGCGCACCGCGAATGGTAGTCCATAATTCATTCGGAGTAATTAAATTCATTATTTCCACTTTTCTTTCTCGTTGCAAACACTTTTGCAACCCATTCAATTCAAGACTAAATCCAGTTTGATAATCTCATAGAGGGATTAGTCTGCGCCCATGTCTGGGAGCAGTTGGGCAAGCAAAGCAAGAGGAGCAGGCGGAAGGCCCGCGGCCTCTAACGTTTGAAAACGCCCCGGAGAATCCGGTGGAATAGAAAAAAATCTAAAAAAACTGGTGGTCACAATTTCCCCGGAGATACTCGCGTGGCAAGCACGATGCAACCAGTACATCAATACGCCACATTCCCAGCCACTTTCATCGGTGGAATTCGGAGTCTGTGTGTATCTGGACATCCAAAAACGGCCCTATGGGAAAAATTTTGTGAAGATGTACACAAAATTTTCCCGACCGCGGTGTACGTTGCACCTCACTCCATGTCATGCGGTTGGCTGGACCTAGGTTTTGAAAGCAAAATAGCAGCAGACGAGGCTGCAGCGGTGCGTGTAGTGGTTGACCTCCCCGAAGGGCAATGGGTCGTCGAAACTAAATGCATCAGATGGACAAAATCAAACCAAATTTTCCTCACATTTGACTTTTTGCCTACTACGGTAAAATGTGACATTTTGGAGCAACACCTGAAAGATGGTCTCGCCATATACAGTGAAATACAATCTTTCGAAATGCAACGTTTCACACTGATGCCACACCTGTGCACCGGCAAAGCCATCGCAGTTCTGACCCCATCTGAGGAGATTGCAAAGGACCTAACCCAGATCCCGCACTCCACCTTTATTGATATCACAGGGCACACCACCCACCCATTCCGGGTAACCGTGGACAGCGCGCCCCCCATTTGCACCCACTGTGACACATTCGGCCATAAGGCACACGCGTGCCCCATTAAAGAGGGCGTTACATTCCAAGAGCACCCCTCGGCGGCCATGGCCAGCGGAGAGGTGCACTATGAACCAACTGCAAGCACCAAAGAGGCCTTCCCATGGGGAGCACAAGGCTGCTACCTATTGGTAAAGCCTGACTCCCCGCAGGAGTGGAAGAAGGCCAAGCAGGCCCATAGGACTGCGGCCAAGGAAGCGGCCAAGGTCACCACCACCATCCCACACTCACAACGCCAGGAGGACATGGAGACCTTCGCGGCGGAAGCAACTCGGGAATCCATCACTCAATCAGATTGGGAGGCCCAAGCCGAATGGCCCACTCAATCTGAGGATCTGATGGGAGATTCGATCTCACCCAATTGCTGCACCCAAGCCCCAGTCAAAACTGACTTGGGACCTATCCCAACCAAAAAAAAAATTTTCTGCCCCACTCGATGGTGCACCGAACTTATCCGCACCGCAAAAAATTCGTCCGACGTCGGGAAAACAAAAAGCGAAGGCCAAAGCCAACGCGACTCTTTCCGCAAAAATTAACAAAAACCCTGATAGCGTTGCTGCTAATACCCACGCTGCTGTGAAAGCCCGTGGGGACCTGGAAGAGGCTGGTGGGCCAGGGGGCCCACCCCTCACACCTAAGGTGCGATGGGGGAAACCTTCACTCTAGGGATGCTGAATATCGCTGGACTCAAGGCCTCCCCATCCCGGGCTAGGAAACTGAGTTTTTTACAAAATAATTTACCCGTGGATATCCTGGCCATCCAGGAAACCCACTGTCCACGAGGTTCTGAGGATGCTTGGAAAACAATGCTCCTACCATCCCTATCCTTTTGGTCATAGCACTGTGGGGTGCTAATTTGGAAAAACAATTTTTTCAAATTTACATCTTCAGAAACATTCCTAAATGACTGAGTGCTCATTGTCACCTTCTCATGGGCCGATGTTGCACACACAATTGTCAACATTTATGCCCCAAACGGTGCACAAGAGCATCAGGATTTTTTCTCGTCGGTCAAATCCCTCCCGCTACCCCCCGATTCTTTCCTAATCGGTGACATGAACTGTTGGCTAACCTCACCAACAGACTGGTGGCCGCCCTCACCCCCACGCCCACAGGGTCACGTAGAACTACATGTTCTAAAAGCCACCCTTGGGTTAATGGATGCGCTGCCACGACATGCCCCACTGCTCAAAAACATGACGCATCCCCACATCCACAACAGCCAATTAAGGTCCATGACCCGCATTGACCTTATTCTAGCGCCGGCGAAATTCCAACCCCACATCTCCCACTTCAAAACAACGAAAATGGAATTCTCCGACCACCGACTGGTCTCGATAACATACCACTTTACCCATCACAGTTGCAAAGGCCCCACATTGGTGCAAAATCTGCCCCCCAGAGCTTGCGTCGCCAGGATTTTCCATGTGGGTGGAAGAGGCAACTTTGGCAAAATCGTTTGTTGCACCGTTTTGCGTGGACCCCATTTCCACATGGGCAACTTTCAAAAAAGACACCATCCGCCACTATCGCCATCTCTCATCCAGATGCTCACGAGCCACATCGGCAGTTATATCGTGCATGCTGGTGGAATTGGCCCACTTGGAGTCCAACATTCCAGCCTCAGGATATAGCCCTGCATGGGGCCAGAAGTGGGCGGAGGCAGCAGCACACCTCAACGCACTTGAAAGGCAACACAAACATTGGGTTTGTGTCCAATACAGGGCCACACGCATCACTAAAGGCGACAAGTGCACCGCATACTTCTTCAAAGAATTTTTGCACCACGCCAGAGCGTGGCCTGCACACAGGTGCAAAGATCAGATAATTCTATTGTGGACACACTGGCTGAAGTGGCGATCGAAATGCAAAGATATTACTCTAAGTTATACTGAGCCGAACCAATTCAGCTGGCAGAAATGGCAGAATTTCTCGACAGAGCTCATATCTGCACCATTTTCTGATACCCAGAAATAATGAATTTAATTACTCCAAACGAATTATGGACTACCATTCATGGTGTGCCAAACCAAAAATGCCTAGGCCCAGATGGCATTCCATATGAGTTCTACAAAAAATATTTTAAATACATATCCCCATTGCTGCTAGCCTCACTCAACCAAAGCCTGTTGGAAACGCGCCTCCTACCAGGAGGACATGAGGCTTTTACAGTCACACTCTTCAAGAAAGGGGATAGGCTAGACTTAGCCAACTGGCGCCCCATTTCTCTAACAAAAACAGACACCAAAATTTTAACAAAAATCATGGCTAACCGTTTAGGGACTGTAGCATCTGCCACCATCTCTCCAGAACAATTCAGTTTCATCCCCAGAAGGTCGATTTGGGATAACGTGCACTCTGTGGCTAATGTGTGTCAGTCCACAGCCTCTGGGGCACTTGTATTCTTGGACCAACAAAAGGCCTATGATAGAGTAAACTGGGAATACCTTAGGGCCTGCCTCTAACAATTCCGCCACCTCCCCGCTTCATTAACTGGGTGATGCTGCTCACGGAATCTGCAACAATGGCTGTGCGCGGCCCAGGTTCCTAAAGGATGTAGTCCATCCTCAAAGGGGCCTGCGACAAGGGGACCCCCTGAGCCCACTCCTATACAACTTCAGCCTTGACCCACTACTGCGAAATGTGAATGCCCAACTCACTGGGGTCCATGTGCCAGGCCAAACCCCAGTCAAGATGATGGCATTTGCAGATGATTGCGTGGTGGGGGTGTCTAATAATAAAGATGCACGCGCGCTTGAAGCCCTCATCCAGGAATATTCCCAGGTAAGCAACGCGGCACTGAACGCCTCCAAAACCGAAATCATCCTCCTTGGTCGGTTTCAGAACTGCTGGGCCCCAGCAAGTAGTTCCCAACCCAGCCCAGCTGCTCACCCAAGTCCACGCCTTACTAACTCAAAACACACCGCTCCACTGGTGCTCCCTTGTGCCGCGACCTACCATAGGACCGGTACGCCATCTGGGCGTGTGGTTGGAGGCAGGAGGATACGCGTCAGCAGTAATGGAGTGCCATATACTGGACAACGTGACGAAGCGAATCGCCTCTCTCAGAGCCCACCCTACTACCCTCACTGGCAGGGTTGTTCTTGCCAACTCTATGCTCCTATCCAAAGTCTGGTTTGGAGCCCACGCCATCCCCTTCTCCCCAAGCTTCTTCAAATCCCTGTATGCTTTGCTACAAGGTTGGCTTTGGTCAGGCCGCCCTCCACCAGTATGGCTAGAGGTCATGTTTGGCCCTCATCATCATGGTGGCATGGGCCTACTTGACTTCAAAGCCCATGCCGCCAAGATCCTAGGCACCTGGATTGGCCGTCACTGCTCCTACACTCCCATCCCAACACTGGTCCCGCGCGGCCCGCTCCAACTTCTCCCGAGCCTTGGGCCTCAACAACCCATCAAACCCCCACTCCCTGATGAAATACCTTGCATCACACACATCAGCCACAGGTCCTCACGGGCTGAAAACCCACTACAAACGAATCCTACTCTCCATGCGAAGCGCAGAGTGGAGAATTCGTATTAGTGGACATACAACCCAAAGAGGCCGCCCCTCTCCTCAGTTCACACAAGAGGTACAGGGGCTACCCATCCATGATGGCGTGATCCCCATTCGACCCCAAGTCCTATCCAGGGTGGACTACCTGGACATGATGGACATCCCTTATTCCACTGAGACCCAAAAGACTATCTGGAAATACGCACACCATCCTCTGTTGCAGCCTCAAGTCCGTTCCCATGTGTGGCGCTGCCTGAGGCGGGTGTATCGTACAGCTGAGCGCTCTAATGCTTTACACTCATCCTGTGTCGTGTGTGGCCAGTATGGAACGCTGTTTCACCGCCTGGAGAAGTGCCCCACCTCTAAAGTAATATGGCGCGAAGTCCAACGTCTGCTAGGCCAGGATCAAACACATCCCTTCAGTCTGTCAAGAGATATGTTTGCTTCATCAATGGCCTCCCCCTCCCACCCTCCCTTCATGCTCTGGTGGTTGCAATCGCCATGTGGACTATCCACACGATTGTCTTGGATGCCATCGCCGGATCCATCCCCACCCTCCCTGAAGCTGTCCACAGATTCCGTCTCATTTGGTGGATCACTTTCAAGCGTGGATGTTTGGATATCTCCCACCACGTCGCTGGCAGCTGGTCTCCTCCTGGTTCCCAGTCTGGTTCATCAAATCAGACCCCTTCCTCCACACGTGCTCAATAGTGGCTACGCCCCCTACACACGTTCCCTCCCCCTTCCCATAAGTGGCGTTCCCGCTGGCAACAAGAGATAGCATCGCTTCTCTGGGGTGCCTCACCTGGTACTAAGTTTTGTCTCGTCTGAGTCATATTCGGAAGTGTCCATCCCATGGTCGGCCTTCCCCACAATAAATTTAAATTTAAATTTAAATTTAAATATAAATTTAAATTTACCTTAAATTCATTATTTCTGGGTATCAGAAAACGGTGCAGATATGAGCTCTGTCAAGAAATTCCGCCATTTTGGCCAGCTGAATTGGTTCAGCTTGGTATAACTCAGAGTAATATCTTTGCATTTCGATTGCCACTTTGGCCGGTGTATCCACAATAGAATTATCTGATCTTCGCACCTGTGTGCAGGCCACGCTCTGGCATGGTGCAAAAAATTTTTTGAAGAAGTATGCGGTGCACTTGTCGCCTTTAGTGATGCATGTGGCCCTGTATTGGACACAAACCTGATGTTTGTGTTGCCTTTCAATTGCGTTGAGGTGGGCTGCTGCCTCCACCCACTTCTGGCCCCATGCAGGGCTATATCCTGAGGCTGGAATGTTGGACTCCAAGTGGGCCAATTCTGCCAGCGCACGCGATATAACCGCTGATGTGGCTCATGAGCGTCTGGATGAGAGATGGCGTTAGTGGCGGATGGTGTCTTCTTTGAAAGTTGCCCATGTGGAAATGGGGTCTGCGCAAAACGGTGCAACAAATGATTTTGCCAAAGTGCCTCTTCCACCCACGTGGAAAATCCTGGCGACGCAAGCTCTGGGGGGCAGATTTTGCACCAATGTGGGGCCTTTGCAACTGTGACGGGTAAGTGGTATATTATCAAGACCAGTCGGTGGTCGGAGAATTCCATTTTCGTTGTTTTGAAGTGGGAGATGTGGGGTTGGAATTTCGCCGGCGCTAGAATAAGGTCAATGCGGGTCATGGACCTTAATTGGCCGTTGTGGATGTGGGGATGCATCATGTTTTTGAGCAGTGGGGCATGTTGCGGCAGCACATCCATTAACCCAAGAGTGGCTTTTAGAACGCATAGTTCTATGTGACCCTGTGGGGCGTGGGGTGAGGGCGGCCACCTGTCCGTTGGTGAGGTTAGCCAACAGTTCATGTCGCCAATTAGGAAAGAATTGGGGGGTAGCGGGAGGGATTTGACTGATGAGAAAATTCCTGACGCTCTTGTGCACCGTTTGGGGCATAAATGTTGACAATTGTGTGTGCAACATCAGCCCATGAGAAGGTGACAATGAGCACTTGGTCATTTAGGAATGTTTCTGAAGATGTAAATTTAAAAAAATTGTTTTTCCAAATTAGCACCCCACAGTGCTTCAACCAAAAGGATAGGGATGGTAGGAGCATTGTTTTCCAAGCTTCCTCAGAACCTCGTGGACAGTGGGACTCCTGGATGGCCAGGATATCCACAGGTAAATTGTTTTGTAAAAACTCAGTTTCCTAGCCTGGGACGGGGAGGCCTTGAGTCCGGCGATATTCAGCATCCCTAGAGTGAAGGTTTCCCCCAGCGCACCTTAGGTGCGAGGGGGTGGGCCCCCTGGCCCACCAGCCTCTTCCAGGTCCCCATGGGCTTTCACAGCAGTGTGGGTATTAGCAGCAATGCTATTGGGGTTTTTGTTAATTTTTGTGGAAAGTGTCGCATTGGCTTTGGCCTTCACTTTTGTTTTCCCGACGTCGGACAAATTTTTTGCGGTGCGGATAAGTTTGGTGCACCGTCAAGTGTGGCAAAAAAAATTTTTGGTTGGGATAGGTCCCAAGTCAGTTTTGACCGGGGCTTGGGCGCAGCGATTGGGTGAGATCAAATCTCCCATCGGATCCTCAGATTGAGTGGCCCGTTCAGCTTGGGCCTCCCAATCTAATTGGGTGATGGATTCTTGAGTTGCTTTCGCCACGAAGGTCTCCATGTCCTCCTGGCGTTGTGAGTGTGGGATGGTGGTGGTGACCTTGGCCGCTTCCTTGGCCGCGGTCCTACAGGCCTGCTTGGCCTTCTTCCGCTCCTGTGGGGAGATGGGCTTTACCAATAGGTAGCAGCGTTGTGCTCCCCACAGGAAAGCCTCTTTGGTGCTTGCAGTTGGTTCGTAGTGCACCTCTCCGCTGGCCATGGCGGTGAGGGGTGCTCTTGGAATGTAACGCCCTCTTTGATGGGGCACGCATGTGCCTTATGGCCGAACACGTCACAGTGGGTGCAAATGGGGGCGCGCTGTCCACAGTTACCCGGAATGGGTGGGTGGTGTGCCCTGCGATGTCAATAAAGGTGGAGTGCAGGATCTGGGTTAGGTCCTTCACGATCTCCTCAGTTGGGGTCAAAACTGTGATGGCTTTGCCGGTGCACAGGTGTGGCATCAGCGTGAAACGTTGCATTTTGTAAGATTCTATTTTGCCATATATGGCGAGACCATCTTTCAGGTGTTACTCCAAAATGTCACATTTTACCGTAGTAGGCAAAAAGTCAAATGTGAGGAAAATTTGGTTTGATTTTGTCCATCTGGTGCATTTAGTTTCGACGACCCATTGCCCTTCGGGGAGGTCAACCACTACGCGCACCGCTGTAGCCTTGTCTGCTGCTATTTTGCTTTCAAAACCTAGGTCCAGCCAACCGTGCAACATGGATTGAGGTGCAACGTATACCGCGGTTGGAAAAAATTTTGTGTACATCTTCACAAAATTTTTCCCATAGGGCCATTTTTTGGATGTCCAGATACACACAGACTCCAAATTCCACCGACAAAAGTGGCTGGGAATGTGGCGTATTGATGTACTGGTTGCATCATGCTTGCCACGCGAGTATCTCCGGGGAAATTGTGACCGCCAGTTTTTTTAGATTTTTTTCTATTCCACCGGATTCTCCAGGGCGTTTTCAAACGTTAGAGGCCGCGGGCCTTCTGCCTGCTCCTCTTGCCTTGCTTGCCAAACTGCTCCCAGACATGGGCGCAGACTAATCCCCTCTATGAGATTATCAAACTAGATTTAGTCTTGAATTGAATGGGTTGCAAAAGTGTTTGCAACGAGAAAGAAAAGTTTTAAGATCCAGCTAGTCAAATATTATTAAGTGGAATTGCTAAGACGCGGGTCCCAAGTTTTGGATATACTTGGGATATTTTTTGTCCATAATCACCAACAATTTAGGTCCAGTCAACTATTTAAAAGCTGGTCTCTAGTAACAGTGATATAATATCTCCACATGATGACACCAGTAGCTCATCCACATCTGATACTTTTAAGCATTTTAATTGGTTCACTAGGTTCATAACCTCATCTTGACATTGAGTTGGAAAAAATTTGTTTGATCTTATTAGTGCAGTTATTGACTCACAAAGTTTCAGTTGAGAGTTTGTTTCCAGATTAGGGCCATAAGTGATCCTCAGTGGGGCTAGACCTTTTTGGTGGTTATGGAGTAGGTACAGGAAGCATAATCAATATTTTTAAATGATTTAAGTGTGTGGCGTCCTAATAGTACTGAGTAAGAATCTTGATCAAGAAACGGAGGCATTGATTGTAAATTTCATACCTTCAATTGATAGTTCAATATCTGTTACTATTCTAAGCGCTTTTGCTGTGGAGCCATTGGCAAATGAGAATACTTCTATGCTTTCATAAATGGTTTTGATGCCACATTCCCATAATATAAGTCTAGAGACCCAACCTCTTGGGCTATATCGGGAAAAGGTCCCTTTTAGGAAGAAGAAGGGACCTAATGCCCCTGTGGAGCCCTTGGCTCAAATAGGGGACTTGGGTCATGTAATTGATGAACATTGGGGCACTGCATTGGCACCAAAAAAACCCCACCACAGTACCCCATTTGGCTACTTCTTCTCTTGTTGAAAGGATAAAAGAGGTCTGTAAAGAGGTAATACAGGCCAAAAGCCTTCAACAGCAGCTTCCTCCCAGTGAGCCCCACGCCTTCACAGTGACCTGTTTACCATTTGACACCTGGCATATCAGCTTTAGGTCTGCCTCTCACTCCACAAAATAATTGGAGAATTCAACCTAATCTGCTTCGCCAATCTGCTACTGGTTTGGTGCAATTCAGGCAAAGTGAGGCCATCTCTGCTAATCATGATTCTCCATTTGGAGGTGAGGACTCGCCATCCACACAACTGCGAGGTGGGAACCAGGCACTGAACCATCTGGGCCATTCCACTGAGGGCAAATCTGGCCCAAATCAATTTGAAAAAATTTATATACCACGTTGGCAATAAACCCAACCTTTCTACCCAACAGAAACCTCTCAATGGATGCAAGACGAGGCCCAAGGCCTCCCAATGGTTGGAGCAATTTGATTAATTTGATTCATAAAGCCGATCATCATTTCAAAAATTTCGAAAATTTCGAAAAATTTTATAATTTTCAGTATTTTTACTATGAGGAACCAGTTCAAAATTGTTGAGAAAATGAAGAGAAAGGTCAACAGCTGAAACACCAGGAGGATTGGTCGTCCTTCTTGCCTTTCCCACCCTTGAGGGATGCCCCAGAAAGACCCGCGGTTGCCCCCATTGCAGCCATTTAATTATTATGAGGCCTTTGTTATGTTTATTAACTTCTATTTCCATAACCAGAATAATAGAGGATCCCTCCTACAACTGCTCAGAACTACTATGCCCTTGGCATTCTGGGCTTTCCACTGGGTTTTTACACACCCAGATTAGAAGCTCAGCCTTACTTTAATCAGTAGATTCCATGACATAATGGACTGACCAATAACTTCAGCAATTTCCGCCCTCCTCATGGGATCAGGAGAAGCAGTTGCTTACTTTATTTATTTGGGGATGGTTGACCATGGGATAAGCACTTCCATTATAGTGGGGATAAACTAATGAAATTTGAAAAATTAAAAGACATTTCAGAGGGTTCAAGGCCCCTCTTGTTGTCTCCAGGATCAACAAGTTTAGGATGGTAGGGAATGGGGGTTATGCTGGCTTATTCTTGAATGCAGCATGTGTGAAGGAAAGGATCAACCTTTAGGAACCATATGGGGAACCATGTGTTGATTGTCCTTCTGTTGCGGGGGGTCATGTGTCCAAACAGCCATGCTTGGAATTGTTAAAATATATGACAGTGGAAACGATTGATGGCTTCTTAGATTGTAGGCGATGCTCAAGTAAATGATTCCAGTACTATTTATGGATCCTCCATAGTTCTATTGCTACTATTAACGCTGTGAGGGATGGGTGGATAGGAGGTCCCATGTTTATAGCGAACATGTTCCTTGCTAGGCTGAATGGTTCTCCACTTTCTTGGCGGAATAGGCGCATGGCCTTCTTTCCATACAGCCACTGATGTTGTGCATTGTTCTAAACAGTGGGCTAGGCTTCCATACTGACCACATATTGTACATGATGAGTGAGTGGCATTTTACCGTTCTGCTGTGCGGTATACTCTCCTCATGCACCTCCATACATGTGCTCTTATCCTGGGTTGGAGTAGAGGGTGATGTGTGTATCTCCATACTCTTCTTTGAGTCTCCAGGTTGTATGGTATATCCATATGGTCCAGGTAATCTATCCTGGCTATGGTACTCGGATTTCTGCATATTATATTGTCTGTGACTATTTGGTCATTGATTTCCTGTCTGTGAGTTAGCCTTGGGCGTCCTCAAGTGACTGGTTTGGCTGCTTATGTGGATCTGCCACGTCGCTCTTCTCATGACTAGGAGTATTCATTTGAAATGTTCAGGAGTGCCGTGTGGTCCTGCAGCTGTAGGATGGGATGCCAGATACTTGATTAATGTGTTTGGGTGATCTGGGTTTCTTAATTGGAGTGCTCGTGTGAAGTTATATCAGGCTGTTCTGTCCCAATGTGTATCTGAAAGATCTGGGCTAGTCACCTGAGCTATCCAGGATCCTAGTATATGGGTCGCTTGCTCTACGTAATTAGTAAGCCCCATACCTCCATTCCTTCTAGAGCTAAATAGGATTTCAAGGCGTACAGGGGTGTTGTATTCAGACCATACCCATCCTTGTAATAGGGCGTGAATTGTGTTTAAGAAGGATGGTGAGAAAGCAATTGCATGGGCCATAAACCATATGATTGATAGAATCATAGAGTTGGCTAACGTGACCCTTCCTGTTAAACCTGTTTGATGTCCATGTAAGGAGGCAATGCGTTTTGTTATTTTGTCTAGAAGTTGATTTTCCATCATGGAGTTGGCGTAACCTTCTGCTTTTAGCCATACCCCAAGTGACGGACAGGTCCAGCTGGTGGCTTGGTGGTGAAGGGAAGTTTCAGTGGGGTCTTGCTGATTTTCGCCTCCTATGTCTGGTGAGGAATCTTGACGTTGTATTAGTTTGTTGGCCCTGAGTAGATGGCGTACAATGGGTCTTATATTTTCCAGGAGTATGATTTCCGTTTTCTTAGAGTTAAGTGATGAGTTGCTTATGACTGAGTAATCTTGTATTATCTTCTCTATTCTGCAAGCGTCCTGATTGTTGGATATTCCCACCACACAGTCATCAGCAAAGGCCATCATTTTAACTGGTGGTTGGCCCTTGACATTGATTCCCTTGAGAAGTGTATTTGTATTCCAGATTAGAGGATCCAGACTAAAATTGTAAAGTAGAGGGCTTAAGGGGTCTCCTTGTTTAGGTCCTCTCTGTGGGATGATTGGGTTAGTTAAAAAACCTGCTCCACGCACAGCCATGGTGGCTGATTCTGTGAACAACATCACCCAGTTTATGAATCTATTTGGAGATTTGAATTTTTGAAGGCAGGCCCTAAGATAGGTCCAGTTCACCCTGTTGTATGCCTTCTGTTGGTCCAAGAAGACAAGCGCTCCAGAGGTTTTAGACTGGCAGATGTTTGCAACTGTGTAGATGTTGTCCCATATGGATCTTCTTGGAACAAATCCATATTGTGATGGGGATATTGCGTCAGTTGCAATTTCTCCTAGTCGTTTGGCCATGATTTTTGTGAATATTTTGGTATCTGTGTTGGTTAGAGAGATTGGGCGCCAGTTGGAAAGGGTTAGTCTGTCTCCTTTTCTGAATAAAGTGACAGTGTAGGCTTATTTGCCTTCAGGTAGGAGGCATGTTTCCATAATACACTTGTTCATTGAAGCTAGAAGAATATTAGATATGTTAGTAAAATATTTTATGTAAAATTCATAGGGAATCTCATCAGGTTCAGGGCATTTCCTCTCTTGGTGCATTGCGTAAAACTTCCCATAGTTCCTTGCACAATATTAGGTTGATTATATTATTTTGGGTCGCGGCGTCAATATGTGCGCTTGCAAGGAATTTTTTGATTTTTTTTGGCTCGATCAGTTCAGATTTATACAAGCTCATATAAAACCTGTGCAATTTGGTTGCAACTTCTTTGGGTGTTTCCACTATGGATTTTTCCAGTCGTCATACCTGTGTGCAAGCTATCATACCTTTCTGGGTGTGGAATCAGTGTAAAAAATATCTAGAGCAAGTTTCTCCATTTTTTATATTTCTTGCTTTATATTGAACTCCAACTTGGTGTTGGTGTTCGCGGATCAGGGTGTTTAGCCAAGCAGAAACCTCCACCCATTTGTGAACCCATCCAGGGCTGTATCCTGTGCTTAGTACATTGGCTTCTAGATGGTCAATTTCAGCCAAGGTGTGTTTGATAATAGCTGAAACTGCCCTGTGTCTTCTAGAATATGTATGTTTAATTTTTTGAGTTGTTAATTATTTGTAATTTTCCCAGGTGTTTAATAGATTTGAGCAGAAAGGTGTCTGAAAATCCTTGGTTGAGGATATTTCCTCTATCCAGGATTGAAATTCCAAGTCAGCTAAACTTTCTGGGCATATTCTGCACCATCTGGGTGCTTGGGTACTTAGTTCCACCAGTTTTTAGGATACCAAAACTAGCTGATGGTCGGATACTTCAATTTTTGTAGTTTTAAATTTTTGAATTTGGTGACAAAAAATTATTGGTGTGAGTATCAGGTCTATCCATGACATAGAGATAAGTGCACCGTTGTGTACATGTGGGTGTGTCATGTTTTGTAGCAGGGGTAGTTTTTAGGTAGTGGATCACATAGTCCCAAAATGGTCTTTGATACACAGAGTTCCACTTTCCCTTGTGGTATCTCCGTTGTGTATGGCCATTGGTCCATATATGGATTAATCTATCAGTTCATGTCTCCCATGATAAAAGTGATTACTGGTAGATTCAGTTGTGTTGGAGCTGTTAGAAATTCCCTTCAGTAAGGTGCACAATTTGGTGCATAAACACTGGCTATTTGTGCACTTTGGTGTGCCATGAGAAGGTTACAGCGAGTATGCAGCCATCCAGGAACAAATTTTTGTTGATAACTTTTTAATTTTGGTTCACGCATACTATCACCCCACAGTGTTGTGACCAAAATGATATTGTTGGGAGGAGCATGTTTTCCCATGCCTCCTCCTCTCCCTGTGGACAGTGGGTTTCTTGAACAGCCAGGATATCCACAGGTGAGTTTTGTAGGAGACTCAACTTCTTGGCCCAGGACGTTAAGGCCTTAAGTCCTGCTATGTTCAGAATCCCTATCTCTACTGAGACGCCCAATGCGCCTCAGAAGCGGTTAGCAGGGCCTCCCGTCCCTACTCCCTCACTCACATTATTCTCCAATGCACCTCTGCTGCAGAGAGCATAACCATGAGTAGGAGTTGGGGTGTATTCTTCCCCTTTTGTTGCCACTGTTTTTGCTTCTCTCTTGTATTTGCCTGGTTTCAATTTATCATTGCGGTGCACTTGTGTGCTCTTACTGGCCGCATTATTTTCTTGCACATTCCATTGTTGAATTTCCTTCCCAATTGGGTTATGTTCCACAATTTTGGGGGGGGGGGGTGCTGAACCCCAGTTTTGCTGAATTTACTTCCAAATCAGGTTCCATTAAATTCAATCTGTTCATATTGGGTGTTTGATTTTCTGTGGGATTTGATTTGTTCATTGATTCAAATTCACCCATGTCTTCCTGGATCTGTTCCAGCAATATGGGTAATTCCACCGAGGCCTTTGCCTTAACTGCGACCAGCCTGTGAGCTTGTTTGGCCATTTTTCGTTCTTTTGGGGAAATTGGGTCAGTTATTTTATATTGTCCGTGTTCTCCCCAGTTGAATGTTTGTGTGGTGTCTGTGATTTTAGTGTACTCTGAGTCATCTTCGCCCATTTCTTCCTCACAGATTTCCATCTCTCTTATGACTTCTTTTATGGGATGAATGTGAATCTTGTGCCCAAAGGCCTGGCAGTGATTGCATATGGGGGTGCGCTCTCCACTGTTGCACAGAACAACTGGGACTTTTCCTCATCAACGGTGAAGGATGCGATGTGGGGGATTTTGTAATATCCTCCACTGTTTTCTGGTTCAAGGAAACAATTGCAGTTGCCTTCCCAGTGCTAAGGGTCAGCATCAGCTGGAATCTTTGCATCTTGAATTGTTATTTTATCCATAGGCTTCCAAGCCTTCTTGGAGATGTCTTTTGACTACTGTGAACGCCAGTGTAGTTGAAAGGTAATAAAAAATTATGAAAATATCTTTGGATTCTGTCCAACGTGTGCATTTGGATGATATCAAATACTGTCTGTCAGGAATGTCAAGTACTACTATGACCTTCACTGCTTCATTCGCTTCTTCCACAGTTTTGAACCTAAGGTCTACCCAACCTTTGTGGATAGTATGGGTTAAATACACTGCATGCGGGAAAAATTTAAATTGGGCTTCGCTGAACTTTTCCCACATTTTCAGTGTTTCTACGCCCAGGAAAACTTGTATCCCATGTTTCACTGATGACAGTGGTTGCAAGAGGGATACTTCCATATAAATGCAGTATTTTACAAAAAATTCATGAATCCTGCAGGGGCGCCACCTCAGGTTTTTTGTTTTTACTGATATTTTCGTTTTGTACCTGTGCGCTTAGTACCTTTGGGCAGTTCAGGTCCAGGTTTGCTGCCCTTTACCGCGTTCACCCAACACTTTGTTTTATTACTCATACTCATCTCACCTGATATTGATTATCAAATTGTATTGTTTGAATCAAATTTTATTACTAAAAGTGATATTAATTGGAAAGAAAAGTTATAGCAGTTGCTTACGTAAATCACAATGAATTTGCATTCCCTAAGTGACTTAGTCTTCTCTTGCTGGTCGTCCATCTCCTTCTGCAGGGCCTAAAAACAACTTTTATCAACCCAGAATAACATCCATCCAGCACCAGAAAACCAGGCTGCACCTTTGGCAAGTGTAGTAACTATGGGAATCCCCTAGTCCCATCATCTGAAGTAGCCAAACAGGTGCTAGATGCTCTGGCTGAGCTTCATGTATGCTTTGGTGCATGGGGGTTCCAAACTCTCACTCCCACTGACGCACAGAGAAGTGTAGCTCTTTTAGATGCTATTGATGGGAAAGCACGACGTTGGGTCAGAGGAGACTACAGGCTGTCACCAAAATGGGGAATCACACTCCTTTATTAAGTATAGTATCTGATGCGGTCCAAGCACCAGAATCTAGAGCATCCCGCCTCTACCGTCTATTATCCTTCATCAGAAGGTCACTGACTTGCCATCACTGGTAGAGGCCTTCATGGCATTAGTACCTTCGGCTGGGATTCCTACATAAATTGCAGTGGCAGCTTTCAGAGCATCCTTGGACAACTCTTCAGCTAGCAATGCTGCATGGGATCCTCTCCCAGTATCCATGGAGGCTGCATTTACTTTAGCATATTCAGTAGGGGCAAAAATCCTCCATACAAGTATGCCCTCAGTAGCAGTAATGACATCTCATCCATCTGTGAACACCCTCTCAGCCAGTTCATTCCAGTCCAAACCACCCGCTCCTACCTCCACAGGGAACAAGGGTCCAGGGAAGCGCTTCCCTGGGGTTGCAGTGGTAGCTCCCTACCTGCAGGTTACTTTGAAGAGTAACATGCCACCAGTGGAGAGTACCTTCCCCTTCTCTGAAGATGAGGAGTTAGTGTGAAGTTGGACCCAAGTAATCCAATTCTGACGCCCACCCAAATGGCCCAAGTGGAAGCCCATGTCGCGCCTAATCAGAATAATGATGCGCATACCACTGAGCCTAGTTCTTCTCCCGCTGAGTCAACCTCACCCACCATATGTAACCATGAAAGTCCCTCCCCCTCAACAGTGATGTACAATGGCATAACGGTAGACCTAACCAATCCAATCCTGCATGGGGACCAGGAGGGCCTCTCAGAGGGATCCTATGAGAAGCAGAGTAGCTTATTGGATACTAAGGGCCACTTCTCATTATGGGACCCACCTCACCTTCCGCTGCCCTCACTCTTTCCATGGCCAACAAAGAGGACCAAGCTTATTTCCTGTTTCCCATTATCTTCAGAGTAGGAGTAAGGAAGGTCACAGTACAAGCTCTCCTGGATACTGGAGCAGCGGGCAACTTTATGGCATTAAGAGTGTCACACTCTCTGGACCTGGACCTGGTGCTTGCTCCTTCTATATTAGGCGCTTCTTCTACACCTATGACCTGCTATACTATTTAACGCCCAATGCAGTCCTTTATCCACAAATTTGGCTTCTGTGATCACTTTTCGGCGGTACCTGATTTACTATACCCTGTCATCATGGGGATAGGGTGGTGGCGTCGCCACCAGGTGAACATCAATCTGGAACTTAACTCTTTGTCCTTCGCTAATAAGAGATGTAGTGGGAATTCCCACTGTCAGGATTTTAACCAGATGAATCCTTCCAATAGTATCCGCATTAGGGGTTTCAGTTATTTTATAATTGTCAGCTAATCGCCTAGTTCAATACTATTTAATGTTAAATATTTTATCAAGTTTAGGTTCGGTGGAAGCTGTGTTTTCTGCAAAAATGCCATCCAAAGATCGTTGTGGGAGTTTCCAGTGGAAAGTTGATGAATCCTTTACAAATCATCTGAAATGGTTCTTCCATCTAATTCAGAGTGCCGGTGACTCATGCCAAGGATGCTCATAATCCTATTTAATTATGAATTTATAAACAATCAACCAGCAACTTATGCTGAGGATGAATTGACCTAATATTAATGATTTGGTGATCAGATGAGCAGATTTGGAAGGAATCACTATTAGTAAGAATGAATAGAGTTTACGATCTGATAGAGGTTTGGAATCAAGAGGCCTATGGGTTTTCCAGCAGATGATTGGCCAAAGAGCACTTAGTGCAGTAGCCCTGAAAGTGGTATAAATAATCGTTCATTCCCTCCTAATAAAAAATCTCTCATTTGCCCATCTTTCCTGTTTGTTTGAAGTAGCTTAGTGCAACTAGAGTGGAGAAGTTGGGATAGGAGATCCCCAATAGGTGCAGGTGATCATGCCTGGAGTGGCCAGCACTTCCAGCTCCCATGCCTCATCTATGAGGAACCTGCGGGAACCTGGCCAGCTGGCTACCAGTGGATGAGTGTGACAGTTGAGGTCTATCCTCAGCATCATATTGCCCTGATCTTTTGTAAGACAGGGCAGGCTGTGTCTGGATGTATGGAGGAGGAGGGGGAGTTGGTCCTGGCAGGGACGCCTAAGGGGCAGGAGCTTGAAGGAGGCCAAGGAGCCAGATGGGCGTCCAAGTCGAGGAAAAACGAGAATCAAGTAAAATGGGGAGTTTCGAGATTCGATTTGGATTCAAATCAAGAATGGAATGGAACAGGTGCTTGGAATTTTCGCGGTTCGTTTGGAATTCGAAATGGAACTGGTGCGGAACTGTTGAGGATCAGAACTGGCACAGAACCATTGAGTGAGGATTCCGCGATCCTGCTGTAAGGTTTACACCAAGCATCAGTCAGATTAGCACCATATGCTTGTGTTATATTTTATATTAGCTTGTAGCATGTGTATATAGGGAAGGAACTGGGAGCTGGAGGCTTCTCAGTTCTGTTTTCTATCAACCTGGCCAATATTAAATAAAAGAACTTTAAAATTCATATATTTATAGTTTGAGTTTATTTAAAATATTGCCTAACTGCAGCCATTTTTGGCTTGAATCAACAAGAATTGGACTTTGAGAGTGAGCTTGGGAGAGCTATTGCCTCCCTTTATATCTTGTCTTGGAGTCAAGGCATGTTTCTGGGGTTAAGTATATTTGCAACTGTCTTCCAGGGGGTGCTTGTCCAATCTTGTAGCGCGCGCACAAGGAGAGTAGTATCAGGAGCCCTGTCAGCCCTATGGTCTGTAACATGGATCCTGTTGCCCAACTCATTCGTGGCTCATTGGAAGGAGCCAGTGCGTTACAATGAGCCTCATAGCCACTAACCCTAGTGGGGTGCAGTGCGGGAGGTTCCATAGCTGCCCAGGAAGGGGGATGAACTTGCCAGGGCATGCTTAGATGGGTTGGTGAAGGGTTGCAAGGGTGTGGAAGTGTGGGAATGCCTGAGCTGCCCAGGAAGGGGGCAGGACTTTCCGGGGCACACGCTGAGGGCACCTGGGGCTAAAGGAGAAGCCATTGGTGGTTAGTTGGTAGGTTGGATGCAGGACTTATAGGGGTTGGTACGCCAATGAAGGCGAAACAGAAAAGGGCCACCAGTCTTCATACTGGTTGGCCTGGAACACTAGCAGAGCCCAGGGTCAGTTTTGTAACAGTGGTGCTCACTACAGGGGGGCTTTGCTGGTGGGCTGCTTGAGTAGTTGGAGGTTTTGGTTATGGAGTGGCAAAAGCCACTGGTTAAGACCAGCGCTCCTTTGTGAGTGTTCTGGGAGGTTTTGACCCACCCTCAGGGTGGGTCATGCTGAAAGATATCATCTGGTTAAGGGGAGGGCAATGTCAGGATTTTTACAGATGAATCCTTCCAATAGTATCAAATTTGGGGTTTTGGTTAAACGGGCATAATTGCCAGCTAATTGCCTAGTTCAATACTATTTAATATTATATATATGATCGAGTTTAGGTTTGGTGGAAGCTGCGTTCACTGCCATAATGCCATCTGAAGATCTTTGTGAGAGTTTCAGTAGAAAGCTGATGAATCCGATATGAATCATCTGAAATGGTTCCACTGTCAAATTCAGAGCACCAGCGACTCATGCTATTGTAATTTCATGAGAAATTCTATAAGCAGGCGCGACAAAGGCTACAAAATTATTAGTTTCATGGATCTAGCAAAGATCAACACAGTTGCAATGAAGTTATTAGTTCCATTGTTATAGTTGGTTCCAATCAGAAATACAGAATACTGTAAGAAAATAGACTAAAATTAAACTATGCGTGATGAGAATTTAGGTAATTTATTAACTAAAGACTAGGGATATTTATAGGGAAAATGTAGTGATTCTTCATGAGAATTTCCTTGGTCCACCCAAGGAAGACCTTTCCTACCAGAGGACTAATATTGTTGATTATCATTATTATTATAATAATCATGATGATCATATCTAATAGAATTTTAGTTGGATGCCATCAACCTTCTTAACAAGGCCTATCCCCTTCAAAATGATTAGTCATTTCGAGTTGCTTGACTATCTTGAATTACTGAGTTTCTTTGGTTTGATTAAATTTAGGAAATCAAATACTCCAAAGAGTCTTTCTTCAGTCAAATTGAGAATCAGAAATATTAGGTTTAGATTTCTCCATCTTAATAAGACTGAGATATCAAATCTTGATCTTGAGTAATTTTGGTCACCACAGTTGAATACCCAACAATGCCCCCCTCAAGAACTTGCCTAGGGGGCACATACTTGCGAAGAAACCTACTATGCACTCTATTGATAACAGTACCAGTATCAATAGAGGCAATGGAGTATTCAACACCCCTATGATAGATAATACTGTAAGGACCAGCCCGCAAGGGTCCAGTTTATGAATTCTTCCTCCCAGCCTATGGTGGTAGAAGAGTACAAGATCTTTGACTTGATATTGTGGTAATGTAGGTCTACTAGCGTTGGTTCAAGTTCCTTCCTTCAAGGTGGTAGCAGCATGAGAACTTGAAGCTAATGCTTGTAATTGAATTATTTCATCATCCAGTCTACTCATCGCTAAATCAGTGGTTTGCGGGGTGGCCTCTTCAAGTATAAGTTGTACAATTGAAGGGAGGATAGGTTCCTGACCATATAAAGCTTTAAACGGAGACATTTTAATAATATTATGGTAGCTGACATTATAAGCTAAGATCGCACTGGGTAACTAAAGGTTCCACCTACTAGGATCATTTGAAGCCATCTTTCAAAGAATGGCTACAAGGGTAACATTGGCTCATTTGACAGCACCATTAGTGGAAGGATTATATGGGGATGTGAATGACTGATAGGTACCCATTAATTTGGTAAGCTCAGCTACCACCTAAGATATGAAATTTGCCATTATCTGATAGCAGGACTTTTGGGCTGCCATGCCTGGTGAAAACTTGTTTAAAAAGGAAAGATGCCGTAGCCTTGGCAGTGACTGTGGAGACTGAGATAGCTTCAATCCATTAAGAGAAATGACTAATAGCTAATAGAATAAATCAATATCCATAGGTGGCCGTAGGGAGAGGGCCCACCACATCAATACTCAAAGTAGAGAAGGGTTTGGAAGGTCCTATAATTTGGTGCTGGAACACCAGATTTCCTCCACGTTGTTGTTGGTATTTAAGAAATGACTCTAGTACATCATGTACAGATTCCAGAATGTTATCCCAGTAACAATGATTCTTTAACCATTGGAGGGTCTTAGCGACAGCTTCATGACTTACAGTTTGGTGGGCCTCCATGATAGTGTCAGTCCTCTAAGAAGGCCGAATAAAGGGCAACCACTTAGATTCCAACTTTTTGTATAGTGAACTTTCTTTGAACTGAGTGTATTCAGTTAAGGATTGTAACTTTGAGAAAAATCCTTAGATTCACGGAACCAGAGCTCAGGTCTACCAATCAGGTCATAAATGCGATCCTCCTCTGCAGAGAATATTGTTAAAATAGGCAATCAAGAGAGACCATCAGCATTTTGATGTATAGCCCCAGCATGATGTTGAATGGTAAAATCGTAATTTTGGAGCTTTAACGCTCATCTGGCTAAGCGCCCATCAGGATCCTTCATTTGTTGCAACCACTTCAGGGAAGCGTGATCCATCACAATAATGAAATGCTTGCCATATAGATAAGGGCGGAAGTGCTTGATAGCAGCCAAAACAACGAGGCATTCTCTCTTGGTAACACTATAATTGCATTCAGCCTTAGACAGGGTTTTACTATAGTATGTGATGGGGTGATCGACCAGATTGGTATCATTTTGAGCCAGAATGGCTCCAATAGCAATATCACTGGCATTGGTAAATAGAATAAAGGGTTTGTAAATTCAGGATGGGATAAGATAGGTGCACTCATTAGGGCTTGGTGAAACAGATCAAAGGATTGTTGCTGGGAGTCTTCCCATACAAAAGGAACTTCTTTATGCAATAAATAAACTAAAGGCTCTTCATTTTCCACAAAATGGGGGATGAATTGTCAGTGATACTGACCATTCCTAAGATTACTTGGATATTGTGCAAGCTTTTAGGAACAGGCATGTCCGAAATAGCTTGTACTCTATTAGATAAGGGTAAAATACCCTCACAATTAACCTCATGCCCTAAAAATTCCATTTCAATCTTAAAAAAAGCACACTTCGATGGTTTAAGCTTAAGAGAAGCATGACGCAGTCAGCCAAAAACTTCCAACAAATTGAGCTAAATGCTCATTAAAAGTGCGTGAAAAAACAGTAACATCATTTAGATAAACTAAAACACACAAAAGCTTCAAATCCCCAAATAAGCCATCCATGGCTCGTTGAAATGTAGCAGGGGCATTGCAAAGCCCCTGAGGCATATGAGTAGGCTCAAATAGCCCCTCACTAGAGATCAAAGCACATTTTTGACGGTCTTCCGGGGCAAGATCAATTTTTCAATAACCGCTTGCAAGGTCCATAGCTGAGAAATATTGAACCCAGATAATAGCCTCAAGGAACCATCTATATAAAGAAGAGGATAAGAATCCTTCTGAGTAACAGCATTAGGTTAATGATAGTCCATAACTACTTGGTGGCCCCCATCTTTCTTCTGGATGAGTAGTAGAGGGGAAGCCCAGGGACTTTTAGAAGGCGTTAATAGCCCAGCATCGAGAAGTTGCTTCAGCTCCACTGAGACCTGAGCCTCCTCAACTTTGGATTTGCAATATGGTCGAGCTCAGATAGGGGGAGTATCCCCGGTTTTCACCTGATGCTGTACCTCTTTCATTAGGCCAAAATCTATAGGACCTTGAGCAAAGATTTCTGCATATTCTTCAATCAGAGCCTCAGCCTCCAGCTGTTGTTCTGAAGTGAGTGAATTCCCATATCTAATGTCAATTCTGGAAATGGTAGGGGGATCTTCCAGTCCAAATTCGCATAGATCTTCACATCCCAAGATGGACAATAAGTCACTCACAGGAGTAGGCCTCACATAGGCGATGGGATTATTGCAATTCAATTGCATTGGTTGAGAAGTGTGATTATCCAGTAAGAACCAAAACAGTTTCATTGTAGGCAGGATCAAGTATGCCAGGGCAAGGTAAAGCCTCCAAATGAGAAGGATTTGGGTTACCAAAGGTCTCTAGTACATGATCACTGGGTAAAAATACTTGAACTCCCATATCAATGATGACTTGAGCTTTAGGGGGAATGGTTAATGGAGAGTGAGAAAATAGCGGCATTCCCTTGGTGGCACAAACTGAGGGAGGTGGAAGTATAGTCCTTGGACCCAGGATGCAGTATTCGAGACATGAGATAGAAGTGGGGTATTCCAGTAAGCAGACATGTCGCTTAAGTTTGCCTTTGGTATTGGGAACATCATGTAAAATTAAAGGCACCTGGTACCCAATTAAAGATAGGTATTTGTCCTTAAGACTGATGATTGCATCAAAATCGATGAGAAATTTAGTTCACAAGAGCAGATCAAAGCAGTTGTTATCCAATACCACTGCAGGGGCTGACACAACCAGCTTCTCAAAGCGCATTGGAAGAGAGGAATAAGCTCCTATAGATTTAGTTTAGGAAGGTCCAGCAGTTCCATAATATTGGGAATGGTTTAGTCTGGCGCCAATTTTATCCTCTTCTTAAGTTTGGACGAGATTACATTGATGGGCAATCCCATATCAATGATAGCCAAAACTTTTACCTTATGCATGGTGACTTCCACCTGGGTCACATCAGAGCCAAAGTTTGGGATAGAAAACACCGAGGGATTAATCAATGGAATAGAAGTAGAAGTAGAAGAAGAAGAAGAAGCATAAGCAGAAATAGTGTCTTTGTTGGATAATTCATCAGGGATATCAAGCTCACTAGGAGCGGATACCACATAACAATTGGTAGAAGAATCAAAAGATTTTGAATGAGGCACCTGAGGTAGGTCAGCACAGGGAGCCTCGTGCCCTATGCTGACTCCTCTTTTTTCGACTCCTCTGCCTGTTTTTTCCAACATTGAGACACCACATGACTCATGAGACCACAATAAGTACATGGCTCCTTCTTCACCTTGGATTTAGGTTTAGGTGGCATCAAATGGATGTGAGAACGTGGGTTACTAGAGGAGGTCAGATGTACCACCCCATTAGGTATTTCCATAAGTGCTTCCTTAATGTCAATAATGGAGCTGAAGTTTCGTTTTAGGGACTTCAAATGTAATAATAACTGAGTGCAAGAAGCAAACGCACTCATTATGGCTGATATATAGCATCGTCAACAGTAATTTAGTCACAAGTGGCAAGATTTTGAGCCTCATGGTAGAATAATTTTGCGAAATCCTGGACAGACTCTCCTCGTTTGATTTAATATACATAAAAGCCTTTTTTTGGTTGGAGAGGATTTGGTTGCTCCTGAATTCCTTGATGAGGGCGGTTTTCACTTGAGCCCAAGTAGTACAGACCTTTAGATGAGGAACCATGATCTCTTGCGCGAACCAACTTAAACAAGAGGTGATGTGGCGGACCTTCTGCTGATCAGTAGCTCCATCCATGGCACATTCATATATGAAAAGGAAAGAATGGATGCTACCTTCACCTAGTTATAACTTATCTTTGAAGGTAGGTTTGAAGAGGGTGGGTTCCATGTTTAAAACGTGTACACCCAATACCATGATAGGTCCATCCTCGGAGGGTTCAGACTCTGTAAAATTGGCTTGAGGAGGAACTTGATCAACCTGTTATCTTAAGTGGTTCACGTCATCTTGTAGATTTTGGACCCATTGGTTGAGATGGTCATTTGTAGGCGCTCGGGTTAAGTTGGTAATTGTAAACAACATCTCATTTTGCTTGGTCTCAAGTACTTCACATTTAGCAGCCAACCGCTCAATGGATGCTGTTAAAGAGGCAAACCGGGTTTCTTGAGTAGTTTGATTTACATTGCATAGCTGATGTGAATTCTCAATACCATCCAGTAAATTGATTAAGGAGTAGTTTAGATCAGTTGGAAGACCTTCCAAGGATAAGAAACACCCTTGAGCTATTGCTCTGATTTGGGTTTCTAAAGCGTGTACTCAAGATACTAAGAGCATGTAAGGTTTGGAATTGGACGATGGAAGCGAGGATCCTGGGAGATCTGGAGGTCCAGGGGTCCTTGTGACCCATCCCTTCCTGAAGAACCCGGAGGGCCCTGTTGACCCATTGGACCAGGAGGACCACGTTTCCCTGGTGATCCCGGAGTTACCAATGGAGAACTAGGTGGGCCCAGAGGTCCTTGAGGACAAGCAGAACTAGATTCGCCTGCTCAGATAGTATCCACAACTTGGATCAGTTGTTGGAGGAGCATGTCAAGTTCCTTGAAGCGGTCATCATTCTGGGCTTGAAATATTCCCAACTGTCTTGTAATCTCAGCTTTTAGGGTAGAGATTCAATTTTTTATGGGGGTATCAACATCACTAACTTGTTGTGAGATTTCTTGGCCAATGTAGGCCACAACACCGCTGTCAATTCTCACCAATTGGTTATGAAGTTCGTTGATCTCTCTTCTATTACTGAAAATTGCTTCCCAATTATCATGTCCAAAGTTAGACGCTGTCTCATAGAACGAGGATAGTTGAGAGTGAAATTGTTGCGCCAGAGTCAACTGGTGTTGAATCTTGAGGTGAAGCAACCCCAAGATCTGGAGTACATGGTATATAGCGGTATGTACATAATGCCAGAGGTACTGTTCAGTTCTAGCCACACCAACTTCAGTAGGCGGTAACACCGTTCAATTGTATAAACTCATCATATTGTCAGCAACTTTAGATGCTCAGGCGCGATTAGGACGAGCACCAGGCTGGATAGCCCCTCTTATCAAGCCTTTGATTGTTTCCTCTACATTAGCGGCTTGAATCTGATAATTAGTTTGGTCAGGGCCCTCAATGGCCAAGTCCATAGAATCTTGAAATTGAATATGGCTGATATTAGCTGAAGGCAAATCTTGCCAGTTTGAGTGTACCCATTGGGGGATACTCATAGATTCCTCAGAAGAGGTACTTGTTTCTTTAGATGAATTCATCATTGTGAAAGTATGTTTTCACCAGGTATCCTCGGAAGCAGACCTGACAGGGAGCACCAGTATTGGAATTTCGTGATAAATTCTATAAGCAGGTGTGATATAGACTATGATATTATTAGTTCCATGGCTCTAGCAAAGATCGACACAATTGCAATGAAGTTATTATTTCTGTTGCAATAGTTGGTTCCAATCAGAAATACAGAATCCTGTAAGAAAATAGACCAAAATCAAACTATGTGAGATGATAATTTTGGTACTTTATTAACTAAAGACTAGAGATATTTATAGGGAAATGTGGTGGTTCTTTGTGAGTATTTCCTTGATCTGCCCGAGGTAAGATCTTTACTACCAGAGGACCGATATTGTTGATTGTCATTATTATTATAATAATCATGATGATCATATCTAATAGAATTTTAGTTGGATGCCATCAACCTTCTTAACAAGGCCTAGCCCCTTCAAAATGATTATTCATTTCGAGTTGCTTGACCATCTCAAATTACTGAGTTTCTTTGGGTTGATTTAATTTAGAAAGTTGATAACTCCAGAGAGTCTTTCTTTGGTCAAATTGAGAATCAGAAATATCAGGTTTAGATTTCTCTATCTTATTGGTCTGAGATATCAAATCTTGATCTAGAGTATTTTTGGTCATCCTAGTTGTATCTCCAACACATGCCAAGGATGCTTGAAATCCTATTTATTTATAAATTTATATATGATTGACTAGCGAGTTATGCTGAGGATGGATTGACCTATTATTAATTATTTGGTGATCAGATGAGCAGATGAGCAGATCTGGAGTCAATCACTATGAGTATGAATGAATAGAGTTTATGATCTAATAGAGATTAGAGTCAAGAGGCTGATGGGTTTTTCAGCAGATGATTGGCCAAAGAGCACTTGGGCGCAGTAGTCCTGAAAGTAGTATAAATAGTCATTCATTCCCTACTAAAAAAATCTCTCGTTTACCCATCTTTCCTGTTTGTTTGAAGTAGCTTAGTGCAACTAGAGTAAGGGAAGTTGGGATAGGAGATCCCTGATAGGGCTGGGTGATCACACCTGGAGTGGCTGACGCTGTAGCTCCCATACCTCCTCTCTATGAGGAACCAGTGGATGAGCCTCATAGACAGTAACCCTAGTGGGGTGCAGTGTGGGAGGTGCCTGAGCCGCCCAGGAAGGGGGCAGGACTTGCCAGGGCACACGCTGAGGACGCTTGGGGCTAAAGGCGAAGCCGTTGGTGGTTAGTTGGTAGGTTGGATGCAGGACTTATAGGGGTTGGTACGCCAATGAAGGCGAAACAGCAAAGGGCCATCAGTCTTCATACTGGTTGGCCTGGCACACTAGCGGAGCCCAGGGTCAATTTCACAACACCCATAAATTGAAACTCTCACAACAAAACCCTTACTAATATCAATCTCTTCCTCTGAGCTGCCCCCTTTGGACCTCCCCCAAGATTTTCCTGACTTCCTAGCCCCATATAAGAATGTCTTTGATATGAGACTTTCAACTCAACTTCTTCCCCTTTTAGAATATGACCCAGCCTTCCAGCTAACAATGCATCTTGTCAAGATCAATTGCCCTTTGTACCCTCAAACAGAGGAAGAAGACAAGGCACTGGGCATCTGGTTAGATGATATGGTGGACAAAGGATGGATTATCAAGAAACTCTCAACCATTGCCTCACCAGTTGTCTTTGATCAGAAGACAGATGGAACCCTACGCCTGTGCATGGACTATGGCCGTGTTAACAATGTGACGGTTTCTTATTCATACCCCCTCCCCTTGGAACAAATTATTGCACAGGCCATTGCTAAATCCCGAATCTTTTATAAGTTGGACTTAGTTAATGCCTTTAACCAGGTGAGGTTCAATGAGGGTCAAGAGTGGCTCACAGCCATCAGAATAAGGCGCGGGATATTCCAGTTCAAGTTGATGTCATTTGGACTGAAGAACGCACCAGCAATTTTCCAACATTTGATTGATGATGTCCTGGGGGACCTAAGATTTACCTGTGCTGTTGCTTATATCGATGATATCATAATCCACTCCCCAACCCATGACCAGTACACCAAAGATTTGAGGCTGTAATGGCTGACCTTCTCAAGGCAGGGCTCTTTGTCAAACCATCCAAATGTGAATTCTTTCGAGAGGAAGTAACATTCTTAGGGAATCTGGTCCTCAAGGATGGGTATGCGGTCCCCCTGTAAGCTGGAGGCTATTCAGTCCTGGCCAACCCCTACCACCCAAAAACAACTATGAAGTTTCCTGGGCATTGTGACTTTCCTAAAGAAGTTTTTTCCTGCGCTCACCCAGCTGGCGTCACCCCTCCACCCACTGACTTAAAGAACGTCCCTTCCAAATGGACAAAGGAGTGTCAACAAGCCTTTAAGGCAATCAAAGCTGTTTTTCTGTCAGCGCCAATCCTGCGGCATGCTGACACATCCAAGCCATTCATTGTGGCATGT
>JAKSZP010013681.1:0-60299 GCA_022478985.1 Massospora cicadina
AAACCCAGAAAACCACCCCCATAGAGATATATCGCAACAACCCCAAGCATAGCTAGGATAGAATACCTAGATATGTTGGACATTCCCTATGATTTAACCACACAGAAGGCAATGTGGAAAATGACTCACCACCCACTCCTACAGCTGAGGATAAGAGCAAACGCCTGGCGCTGTCTGAGAAGGACCTATATGATGGCGGACTGTTCCAACTCCCTCCACAAAACATGTGCAGTATGTGGAGGGAAGGGATCCCTACATCACCGCCTAGAAACATGCCCCCTAACCAAAGCTATATGGCAGGAAGTCGCACGCCTGCTTAAGATCCAAAACGAACAGGAATTCTCGATATTAGAGCATCTTCGCGCTCCAGATTGAGTCACCATACCCATCTACCCTCTGTTCCCTAATAAAACCCATTGCAATGTGGACAATCCACACAATTGCACTAGATGCGTTCAAGGGCACAGTCCCAACCATTCATGGGGTTATTAACAGATTTAGTCCACTTACTGGAGCCTTTTAAGCCTGGCTCTATGGGTATATGAGACCAAGGCAAAAAGCGCTCATAGAATCATGGTTTCCACTCTGGTTCATCCACACAGACCCTTTCCTTCACACCTGCTCCATAGCAGGGGAAACCCCCTTGGAGTAGTGCACCAACCACCCATACCTGGCAGTCCCGCTGGCAACAGGGGTAACTTGAGTACCCTGAGGTGCCTAATTTTATATTTGTCAGTTATTTCCTTAGTTTTACGTATATTCAGTAATGTCCATCCCCTGGTTGGCTTACCTCAGTTAAATAAATAGAGTTTCCTCTGGTGCAAAGATTTACCTAAAAAAAGTCCGCCTAGGTTTGACCTTAGTAAAAAATTCAAACAACAGGATATAACTTTGGCGAATTTTGGTAACAGCAAAGCACCAGCCAATCAATTATAACTGATACCTATTATTGAAATGAGTAGATCATATACCCAAGTGAGCTTGTCAAGGTTAACTATTTTCAATTAGGCTACTGTTGTTGAACCATGCCTCCCCTCCCATCAGCCTAATCTCAAAACCCAGCAACCTTCCTATGGTAGGGTGATATTATTTTTTATTATTTCTTTTAAAACAAATCTTATGGAAAGCTCCAAAGTTTATAATTATCTTATTAAAATTAATTTTTATATTGCTGACTCCTAGTTTTACAAATGTTGAGGATACCCTTAGTCTCACGGATTCCCATTATTGAAAGATGAACTTCTAGGTTTAATCCATCTACAACAAGAAAAGTAACCATAGTATGAAAGAGTATCCTCCCTCCTCAAACTCAATTACTAATGATAAGGTGCAGCTCAAAAGCGTGTGCTTAATGTTGTAGCTGCTAAAGCAACCTCATTTATAGACTAGCTTTCTCTTGACATGAGCTTATAAAAACGATTATCCATAAAAATGAAACATTAAAACTTATGTAAGGACAAAATCTATCTTAATATCAATAGACTTAGGATCAATAGTTTTCAGTGCATATAAGAAACATCCATGTCTAGAATAGAAGAACTATTTCACAGTAAAGCATATAAAACATATAATTTTTTAAAATAAATAGATTCACATATATTATTTCACCAAAGATTTGAGTTAATATATCTATTGAGCATTATATATTATATGATTTTAATAAGAATAAAATTTAAGATGCTAGGATGTAGAAAACCACTACTTATATTAAGTGCTATTGGCTTAGGGAAACACGTTAACAGTTATTCTAACATAGTATGAATACTGTTAAAATAATTGTTGAAGTTTTGACCTATAACAGATGGGCTGTTCCTTCTTTGAGAATAAGTCAGAGCTCTAAGTGCCTATTGTATGGAGACAATAGACCAGATGGTGACAATATTTAAAGTATAAACTCCTTGGGAATGACACTTCAAAGCTATATTCTTCTGTCATTTACTTGGACAATGGCTCGCTGCCCTGAACCTTCTGATCCCAATTAATTCCTCAACTTAATAAAGAAGTATCAAATATAGAGAGCTTGTACATTAAACCATTAACTTGTAGTGATAAACAATTGTGTTTTATTAGTATAGACTTGGTGATAATTTATAAGGTTCAGTGTTAACCACATCTTACCCAAGACGCCTCATTTCTCAGTGGCACTTAGCCAGTGAAACACATTATATTCGTAGATTTGTTTCCACCGCTTCTGATGCTCATTCCTCAGGCGTGAGGACTGTGGCCAGCTTGCTTTAATTTTTTTAATGGGGCTTGATCCTCCTGCCTTAACCTCCAGGAAATTTGGTGCTGCCCCAAAAGTGGCAGCCAATAAGAACAAAATTTTTGAAAATTTAATTCAATATTTGACTGTATTACAGAATCCTAAGTTACTGGCTGAACCAGTTTCTGATGAACTGCTGTGGCCGAGGGCATGTGGCCAATCAGCTCCTGCTACTGCCCCAATTCTGGTGGTTGGCCCAGTGCTGGCCAAATCCAATCCATTTGAGGCTCACAAATGGATTGATGAAGATGAACGGCTGTACCATGTCAAGCCAGATTTTGCTTTGGAATTTTTTGTGTATCCTCTAAGATTGCAGCCTCACCATTTTTGCCCTAAAACAGCCTCTCATTTATAAAAATATTGATAAAATGTAATTTGAGGCAGCAGCCGCCCCTGCAAACACCCTACTTTGCCAGCAACTTCATACAGCAATAGATCCCCTTGTTGAGGACATCCCTATCCCAAATTTCCCTCATGATTTTAGGGAGATGTAAATATGAATTTGAGGAGCTCACTTTTGGTGTGAGCTGCGCTTGCATTAATGTGGCAAAAACTTCTTTTTTTAACCCCACTTATCCTGAAACCTGCTGGCGCATCAAGTCTTTCACTTTTGTGGTGGCTCTCATCACTTTTTCTGAACATCAACTTGCTCAATATGCTGAGGCGATGGACACCATTAGACTCATAAACGAAAAAACCCACAACTATACCTCCTTATACCCCATGTTGCTGATGCTCCCACCCCAATGTTGTCTTCCATGGTCCACCAGCTTAAGCGGGTACTGGACAAAAGTTTTCTCAAAGCTTCCTCACTTTCTGATATGGCTTCCTACACTGTTAGATGAGGTGCCATTCAGGAAATTATTTTTATATACTTAATACTCCCTTTGTTTGGCCCATTTGCAAATAAAATGCGTGGCGGCTCCCCCTTTTGGGTTGGGCACCACTAGTGATAAAAAACACAAAATATTATTCTAAGGGTCTACAAACATTAAGACTCTGGGGTAACTCACATGGCCTCAGGGTCAGTGTCAAACTGAAAAACACCTCAAGACAAAGTTTCTGACACGTCTGCAAATAGATGAACCATCACTCCTCTGAAAGCAATTGGTAGCACATACCAAGGCAATTTGTACCATTAATTAGTAATTAATTTGATTGAAAACTCTTTTGACGTTAAAAACTAATTTTAACATAGACTAACAAAGCCATAAGCACTGGTCCTTAAGTCAACTATCATTAAATATGACCTAACCAACAAATCCTTTGGGCCCATGTCATCATACCCAAATATTTTTAAATGATATTGCTAGGCTGTGGATCCCAAGCTTTGCATAAGCTTAGGATATTTCTGATCCATAATTACTAATTTCTTCAATATAATCCATAATAAATTAGGCATAAGCTAATATTAATATGACCTATCAAATTATCTGGCAATTAAATCCAGTCGACTACTCAACAATAATATCTTTCTTATTTACATAGGGAAGATTGAGCTTTAGATAATATAGAGAAGAGAACTTTTTAGCTCTATATAAAGGTTACTTAATACAAAACAAGAGATTCCAAAAAGGGTAAATCTGTACCTTTATTATGATCTAACATAACAAAGGGTAACTATAACTATATTGACTAACGATCTTATTCTGCACTATTAGAAAGTACACCTTTTTAAAGCATAAATTCTAATTTTAGATAATGTTGATGGCATTGTGACGTGTGGCAGTTTCTTGGTCATTTCTTGTATACTCTTGGTATTGTATGGAACTTAGTTGATCTGAGACTGTTAGTTACAAAGATTAGGCACAAAGGTAATATTTAATTTTGTGAAAAGTGTCATAAAAAACTTGTTGAGTGATTTTACTTTTGCTTGTCAATCCATTAAGTCTATTATAAAAAATATTTTCTACTGAGAATTATTTGTTTGGTTATTCTGTCGCCGTTTAAGTAATTAATTTATATGCTGGTATATTGACAAAACTCAATAGAGACTAGTTCATCTCGTCCTTGCATAGCTAAATCTTAAGAAGAATTCAATCACTTTGCCTTTCTCAAGTAGATCTTATAATTAGTACCGGAAATCCTAGTCTAAACTGATCCCAGAGAAGTTACTAGTGCTCTTTCTTATCCAAATAGATTTAATATTGATATACAAACTAATATCCTGTGATACAGACTATTTATTATAATGAATTTTTTGTCCTTTCATACTTCTAGTAAAAACTGTAGGTATAAATTCTGAAATTGAGTATCAATATCAACTATATACAAAGAGCTCTAGTTCAACTAATTTTTATACTTTAGCCTTTTTTGCAGAATCCATTTTCTCAAGCTTCATGATGTGGGAGCTTTGTCTCAGACTAGGTCTCCTCTAACCAAAAAATATTTTATATCTATGTTTAATATCATCATTGGCAGAAGGTGTAGTCCTTAGTACTTTAAATGTTTATTGCTTCTTATATATATAGATTTCGTTTTTTTAATGATTATAACTTTTTGCATCCAGACTTAATTTGCTATTATATTTAAAACACCCTTTCATAAGGGTTTTAATTGTCCTCTTTTTATAGGCTTATGGGTATAATTATCTTATTGCTAAGTTAAATTTTTAATTATTTGATCTCATTTGAAGTATATATAAAAACTCAGCTAAATTGTGCCCTTGGAATAACGCTTTTTGCTCTATCTGAAACCTCCTCAATCCTTCAAAAGGTAAGGAAATTACAAGATGGAACTTTTGGAAAATCTATATCACCACACTTTATAAGATAAGGCTGAGGAGAAGGATCTAAGATGCCATTCATAGACTTTGCTAAAACATATGTTGGTATCATAATCCTGTCCAGAGTACTTATATCCTCTCTTTGCCAAGACAGTTTCTGATCCAGCTCAAATGGCTTGTAACTTCTCTGGGTGAATACCTTGGACACAATAATGTAATTTTTTACCGTTCTAATTCTTGTAGTTTATTTTTCTTTTAAATCTAAACTAGGCTCTTAAAATGATTTAATCTTTTTTTCAAAGTTCACTTTCTGTCACTATCAACTCATTAGTCAACCCTTTCTGGTAATTGCTGTGGATAAGTTCTTGCAATCTGCGTTAATAACTAGCTATTTGGTTGGAAAAGCCGCTATCAGTCCAAAGTGAGCCTCAATTGTAGACATACATACCATCTGATGCTACTAAGCCTCTAGTTAAGCAACCAAGATGTTAATTGGTCTCACTTCTGCCAAAAGTTTCATTTAACTTTTTGAGTAATCTTTTTAGGTTGATTAAAGCTTTCATACCTTCTCTTTGATGAAGAGGTTTAAGTGATAGGAATTTGTTGTTTCATTCTTATCAAGTCCACCAGTCTTCAAATTACATCAAAAATTTATTTTTGTCATTATTATTATAAACCTGAAATTTTATATTTCTAGTGATGATCTGCTAGAATATAATTGAGCAGTGGATCCTGTAGTATATGTCTTCAAAGCATCAGGTATAAAAATATTTGTTAACATGGTATATGCAACAATGACAAACTTTTTACCAATTTAAGCCATAAGTAATGGTCCTATTAAGTCACTTAATAATGTGAAAGGGTGCTGAAAGTAAAAAAAGACTGGCACTCACACTATTCTATAGAGCCTTAAAATTTGCACTTATATATACAATACTAAAATTTAACTTATTATTTCTAACACTAATTCCCAATATAAATTTCCTTAAGGTATTCCAAGGTTTCTGGAATCATTTAAGTCCAACACGTTCATGGAATTTATTAAGAGGTCCATATGATAGCTATGTCAGATATATAAGAACCATTCCCCTGGAACATATTTCTTAAATTTTGCCACTCTGTTGATTATCCCTGGAACATTTCTGCAAATGTCTTCACTCTTCAATTCAGATTTCATTCTTCTTCAGGTGTTTCTATCAGGTCGTATATAAAGTCACCCTTATAGGCCTTAAGATCAATCAAGCAGTCTAGAAAAACCGTTTCCAATCAGGAGTTTGACTTCCAAATTTTGGATCTTTTCAAAATAAAATATAAATAAAGCTGTACTGCCCATCCGGCGAGCCTCCTATAAGGGTACTTAATGTTTCTAAATCAATAAGGTGTTTAATGATCTGTCATTACTCTGAAGTGTACAATATTAATGTAAGGTCATAATGGCTAATCGCTATGATGACAGCAAAGCAATATCTCTCATTAAACATGTAGTTCTTCTCTGTCTGGGTGAAGAACAGGAAGTTAAATATAGTAAAATAAGACATTTTTATCCTCATGCATCTAGGATAATATTACATAAGCTAAACATCACTGGAATCTGTATAAATATATAATCTTATGTTAAATTCTAAATATGTCAATATTGATGACTCAACCAACCTTGCTTTCATATCCTAATAGTCCTTATCCTTCTCTAAGCCCCACTAGAATTTTGATTTTTTTTGTCAGGAGGTAGATTTAAGGTACTGGTAAGTCTATAAAACGGGATATAAACTTCTAACATTATCCCACCATTCCAAAAAAACACATGGACATCGCACATACTCCTTTGTTGCTCCATAATCACTCTCAGATTTCCAGTATAAGGTTTTTAACCAATCCTTCAATGCTACTGGATTATTTGTCTTGGTAGCATCAGCGATTCTCTTAAGGAATATTACATCACTAAGGAAAATTTAGCACTTTGATTTAGTGAAATAATTCTATCACTAATAATGCACTTTGGAAGAGTGGTTGGTTTCATCTTGATATAATGGGACATTACCTAGATGGAGGTTAAGAGTCTTAAGAGAACTCTTTAGCAATAGCATGTCTATATAATTATACAAATTTAATTAAAAAATAAGTGGTAGTACTTAATGTATTAGGATAAAGTTTAATAACAAGGAGGGGAAACTTCCAGGCTATGAGCTGAAAGAAAATTATGATGGCGGATTTTAGTTTTTATTAGGAAGCTAGTATACAAGGGAGCACAATGGATTTTGTTTGGTAGAAATAGTGAAAACTATTCAAGAACAAGGTTAAACATTATAAATTGCTACAAAAATGATTAGTGTGATAGAGCTATTAATTGTATTGGTCAGTAAAGCATTAAGGTGGTGTTTTATCCTGAATTTATTCTGGTCACTAAGCTAACATTTTTAATTTTGTAAATCGCTCAGTGCTGTAATATAGAAATAATATTTACATTGGGCCTTAGGCTTATAAAGCATAAATTAATACTATTTTTATAATTTTTTAATAATTCAAATTTTGTTGGGAAGGCCTACCATAGGACAGACACTAACATTAAACTCCAAATAAAAAACACCATGAATTAACGAAGGAACCCCAGAATAACCGTAGTTTCTTCCTGTTGCCAGCGGGACTGCCAGTGGAGGAAGAGGGGTAGTGACAGGGGAGGCATGGGCCAAAAATGAACATGAATGAAGGAAAAGATCTGATAATAAGAACCAGATGGGGAACCATGATGACACCAACTGACATTGGTGAAATGGAAGGTGGCCAAGAATCCAAGCTTGAAAGTGATCTTTTAGGTAAAAATGGAAGTAACGCGCAGCTTCACGTAGGGTTGGGGTAGTGCCAGAGAGTGCATCAAGGACAATGGTGTGGACAATACATAGCACTATTGCAACAATTAAGGTGTGGAGAGAATGGTAGATAGTGAAGGTCATGGAAAAGATGAAGATGTTTTTTGACTAGGCTAAAAGTCAGTTCATTTTCCTGGAAAGAGACGTATATCATCCAAACAATTCCCAGCGAAGGCGTGCAATCTTCCAGGTAATGGAAAAAAGTTCCATATTGACCACATACAACGCATGAAGTTTGAGAGGCATTGGAACGTTCAGCCATGCGGACACTTTTCTCAGGCATCTCCACACATGGGCGCGATATTTGGGGTTGTAAAAGAGGATGGTGTGTGTACTGCAATATGTCCTAATGTTCTCCAAATAATAAATGATGTTGAGTTTTGTCAAGGTAGTCCATATGGGCAATGAGGTGGTGACGTCGGGTACCAAGTTGTTTAAAACAACTTGCCCACGGACTTCTTGTTTAAAACGGGGAGTAAAGCGACCCCTCTGGGCGGTGTTCCCACTGATGCTGATTCTCCACTCAGCACCCTGAATGGAGAGGAGAAATCGTCTGAAGTGGGGTGACGTCCCATGTGGGCCGTGGCAGAGGGATGAGAGGCCAGATAGTTTAGCAGAGAATGTTGGGTAGGATGCTGAGGGCCAGGTTGCGGGAAAAATTGAGCAGGCTGCATGTGACCAGTGTTGGGCTGGGAGTGTGAGGTTGGTAACTGAAGATATACAGTTGTCAATTAATTTGGCAGCATGGGCCTCAAAAATGAGCAGGACAATATCTCCACTATGGTGAGGGCCAAACATGACATTTAGGCACTGGCGGTGGTCAGCCTAACCAGAGCCACTCTTGTAGGAGGGCGTATAAAGAGGTGAATAAAGAGGGAGAAAAGCGACAGCATGGGCCAAAAACCATACTTGGACAGGAGCATAGAGTTGAAAAGTACAACCCATCCTGGAAGAGTAGTCTGGTGGGCTCTGAGGGAAGCGATGCACTTCCCGTTGTTATCTAGGATATGGTGCTCTATCACTGATGAGGCATACCCTCCCGCCTCCAGCCACACTCCCAAATGGCTTACCAGACCAGCAGTGGGTCTTGTCATGAAAGGGAGCACAAGCGGGGCGGTATAGGGTGGGCGGGGCAAGCAAACATGTGAGATAGCTGCTGAAGCAGGTAGATAATGGGGGCTGGTGACCAGAGGGCTTGGTACCAGCTGAGGAGAATGATTTTGGTTTTGGAGGCGTTAAGTGTAGAGTTACTGAACCCAAAGCAATCCTAGATAGTTGCCTCTAGCGCGCAGGCATCTTGGTTGTTAGAAAACCCAACCACATAATTGTCCGCATATGTCAGCATCTTAACTTGTGCTTAGACTTACTCATGGACACCAGTAAAGCGGGCATTCACATTGTTTAAAAGTGGGTCGAGGCTGAAGTTGTCAAAAGTGGGCTTAAAGGTTCCCATTGGCAGAGGCCCCTTTGAGGGTGAACCACATCATTGAGGAATCCAGGGCCAATCACAGCCATTGTGGTGGAACTCATAAGCAACTCACTCAATTAATGAACTGATGGGGAGGTAGAACTTGTGGAGGCAGGCTTTGAGGTATTTTAGTTGACCCTATTATAAGCCTTCTGCTGGTCTAAGAAAAAAGTGCCCTAGTAGCCGTGGATTGCAGTCGTTAGCTAAAGTGTTTATATTGTCCATATCAACTGCTTGGGAATGAAACTGAATTGCTCAGAGGAGATTATATCAGAGTCAACTTCCACTAGGCGGTTGGCTATAATTTTAGTAAATAATTTAGTATCAGTATTCATAAGTGATATGAGGCGCCAGTTTGCCAAGTCCAGATTATCCCCTTTCTTATACAGCGTTTTTGTGTAGGCCTACTAGCCCCCAGGAAGGAGGCGCATTTCTAACAGACACTGGTTCATTGAGGCAAGCAAAAAAGAGGAGAAAGAATTAAAATATTTCTTATAAACCTCATACGGAATCCCATCTAGACCTGGGCATTTCATGTGCAGTGCACCATGAACGGCATACCAGAGTTCATCCTAAGTAATTAAATTCATCAACTCTGGGTAACAGGAAATGGTGCAATATGTGCACCATCGAGAAACTCTTCTACTTCATCTGGTTCAACTGGATTAGCTTGATACAATTCAGAGTAATAGTTTCAAACTTCGATTGCCATTTCTGCTGGAGTTTCTGAAATAATGTGGTCTGGCCGCCTCACCTGTGTGCAGGCTAAGCTCTGTCACAGTTCAAAGTTTTTTAGGAAAAATAGGCGTAGAATGTGTGGCCCATCATTATATTTTTTGCGTTATACTGAACACAAACGCGATGTACATGTTGTCTTACCAGTGCATTTAGATGAGCAGATACTTCTTCCCATTTATGACACCATGCCGGGCTATAGCCTGCAGCATGGACATTAACTCCAGGTGGTCCACTTCTGCAAGAATTCGCATAATGACTGCTGAGGCAGCCTGTGAGTGACATGAGAGGTGGCATGCCTGATGGATGGTGTTCACTTTGAAGGTTGACCAGGTGGTAAGTGGGTCTGCACAGAAAGGTGTGGCGAACTCAGGTGCCAAAGTTTTGGTGTCCACCTATGAGGAAAACCTGTGAGAAGTGATCTTGACAGGATAAAATTTTCTTCTTTGACGCCTGTGCCGCTAAGCATGACAAAGTGAAGGAAATTGACACCAATTTGTGGTCATAGAAATCAATTTTTGTCATCTTAAAGTGTGCAATCTGAGACCAAAAGTGTAATGTGGCAAGAATAAGGTCAATATGGGATATAGACCTCAGTTGATCTTGTGACTATGGAGATGGGACATGTTGGGGATCAGCGGTGCATGTTTGGGGAGAATATTAATTAAGCCACAAAGTAGCTTTTAGAACGCATAGTTTGATGAGCCCCTGTGGGGGTAGGCATTGAAGGCCAGTGGTCAGTGGCCAGGCTGGCCCAGCAGTTCAGGTCGCCCACAACAAATGGATCAGGAGAAAGTGGGAGGGAAATCACAGCTGATGTAACAAACTGGGCTCCCAAGGCCCAGCCCACCACCGGCCCTAACATACACACCTATATATAGCTGTACTGACTCCAAATGGTCCTGTCCAAATGGACAGCCTTGCCAGGCATACCGGGCTGAGGTGCGGTGCACCAGCCTCTGTCACCTTGGGCCCCCAGGCTGAGGTGCGTCCCTATGGCCTCTGTTGTCTTGGGGTTACCCAGCCAAGGTGTGGCCAACTGGCCTCTGATGCCTCGGGCCACTCTGTCTACTTCCCCTATCACTAGGGCAAGGCCACTCTCAAGGGGATCCTGGCGCGTCCGCCCCCTTCCTCTCCTCCTCATTGCACTGCCATCCACACCCCCAATCCTTATTTTAAATAAATAAAATTAAATAAAATGGATCAAGCGGGTAGCAGCCTTTATTTGGGTAGACTCAAAGTTGGAATAGAATTTCAATACTGAGGTCCATTGGAGCTGACCTCAGATTGAAATACTACCAAAAAAGGCTTAATGAATTGGAGGTATTGAGGGGCGCAAAAGCCTCCAGAATTGATGGCATTAAGGCAACTCAACGGAGAATTGGAGGGGAACCTCAGAATGACAACCAATCAGACAAAATTTTTATTTAAATTTTATTCCGTTATCAACATTAATAGGAAAATCCTAATCAGAATAACGGAAAAGCAACTATTGACACACACAAATCTCATAATCCCCAACTTATGAGATTCATGTAATGTTCGTCAATTGTTAGATGAGAGGAATTCCCAGCAAGCCCGTGCACAGGTTAGGGCATAAATTTAAACAATAGTGTGTACTTCATCGTCCCATGAAAAAGACACTACAAGCACACACCAGTCGAGGTACAAGTTTCAGAAATAAGCTTAAAATTATGGGTCACATATATTAGCACCCCACAATGTGATGATTAAAAAGAAAGGGAAATGAAGGAGATAGTTTCTAATGTTTTCTCAGCACCATGTGGACAGTTAGAATTCTGGATGGCCAAGTTGTCCACAGGTAAATTATTTCTTAAAAACTCAGTTTCATAGCCTAGGACAGCGAGGCCTTGAGTCCAGCGATGTTTAACATACCTATTGTAATTCCCCCATGCTACCTTAGGTGCATTGGGAAGGGCCCTGCCCTTCCTGTGCTGCTTTACTAGTTTTCTCAGCAGCTTTTTCTTGTGCACGGGTCACCAGCGGAGTGTAATCATTTAAAAGATTGCCTTTGCTGTGGGTTTATTATCAGATATGGTTTTAGATAATTTGTTCCGGTTTTTAGCATTGCTGTGTATCTGAAGTGCATTTTTGGAGGTTGATAAAAACTTGGGAGGGAAGTGGGTTGTAAAATCAGTTTTTATTGGTGCTTGGAAAAAGTTTCTCAGGAAAATCCAACTCGCCTTCTGGTCCACAGGTTGGTTGGCCTAATCTATTTGGTGAGCTGATTCTTGAGCCACTTCAGCTGCAAATGACTTAATGCCATCCTGTGTCTGGGCAAGCGGGATAAGGACATGGTTGTAGCTGCTGTCTTTTCTGCTGATCTACAGGCCTGTTTGGCCTTCTTACGCTTCTGTGAGGACACAGGTTTAACACAAATGTAACACCCCTGAGCGCCCCATGAAAAGGAAGCATCAGTGTCAATGGCAGGTTCATAATGTAAATCTGCTCTGTCCATTGTGTTAGGTAGGCTTTTGTTTTGATTGATGCCCTCTCTGGAAGGGCATGTGTGAGCTTTGTAACCAAAGGTGCGATAAAAGTTCAGATAGGGGGCGCAATATCCACCATGAAGTAGAACGGGCGGGTTTTCAACCTGTCAATAAACACAACTGTGGTGTGGGGATTTGAGTAAAGTCCTCCACAATGACTGCGGTTGGGGTGATCACTGCAATTGCTTTGCCCATGCACAGGTCTGGCATGAGAGTAATACATTGCATTTGAAAGGATTGATGTTACTTATAGCTTCTAAGCCCAACCATGAGGTGTTGTTACAGAAATGTGCGCTTCATTGTTGAGGGAAGGAAGCCAAACATAACAAAAATTTGGTTAGAATTGGTCCATTCAGTGCACTTCATCTCAACCACCCGTTGAACATCCAGGTATCTAGCACCACACGCACATGTGCAGCTTCATCCACTTCTTGTTTATTCTCAAACCCAAGATACAACCAAACTTGAGTCATAGGCGCGGTGAAACATATACTGCATCCAGGAAGTGATTGTGCACATCTCCACAGAACCTTTCCCAAAGCGCTATTGATTAAATATCTAAGAAACTTGAACCCCGTACTCCACTGATGACAGGGACTGGGAATGTGGAGTTTTGTTGAACTGGTTGCATTTTGCTTTCCAGACTAAAATCTCTGGGGAAATACTCACTGTCAGTTTTTCATATTTTCTAGGCCACTGGTGAGCCAGGGCGTTTACAAACTTTGGATGGTGCGAAGCCTGATCCTGTGCCCTTTACTTTGCTAGCTCAACTGCTACCTGACATTGGGTGTACATCAATCTCCTTAAAGAAATTATTAAACTTACCTAGTCTTAAATCAAATTTGTTGCAATTATTGATTACAATAAGATTGAAAGGTTTTTTTATAATAAGAGATGTAAATTATTATTTGTGCATTTTAATTTAGCAAACTAGAGTCAAGCCTTAACTAAAACTAGGCAAAGTATGACACCTAATAATACTTGGACTTTTTCTAGTTTAGTTTAATTACTTGAGGGTTGATATCATTGTCAAGGAACTCTAACTCCTTTACTAAGTAATGAACTTGTACTTTCTAACATCAAGTTTGAAGTTCATGTTTGGGTAAACGCTTCTTCCAAGTGTTTGAGGTGGTCATTTAAAGTTAAACCCAACATGCTAATGTCATACAAGTATAATTAAGCAGTCTTTTTGACTCTCTAAAAATGAGTTTATATCTCACTTAAACGTCACAAGGGGTATGAGAGCCCTTGCAACATTTTCATTGACTTTACCAGTCAAGACTATTTATTAAGCAACTACTCCTAACCTTCCAGAGAGTTTTTTCACCAAGTAGCCGATTATCAGGCCTATTGCCATGAATTACTTTAAGCCTTTTAAACATTTTAAGGCATTGTTGATCCTTGGGAGCAGATATAAAAATTCTTTGGTGACCTTGTTCAACCAGAAATAATGCATAAAAACTTGGTGTGTTAAAAGCTTCTTTCTAACTGGTAGCAGAGGTGAATCCTTTGAGCTCTTAGATTATCTCAGTAACTCAGCTTCAAAGGTTCTTCTAGCTCTTTAGTAATTTTTTATTATATTAATGATTAGTGGTTATGGTTGAAGATTATATGTTATAACTATATAGTGTTTATATGATGTAACTCTTATCTTCATAAACCATAACCATATGACCCTTTACTGAAGATAATTTAAAGTTTATTTAATAGTCAATCCACTTCCTTAGCCCCTTATCTATCATTATGATAATCTTAGTATGTTAAAGCATTTTATAACATATACTGATTCTATAGTGCCATAACATGTAGTCTCATTTGATAAGCTGATTTGTCCTTTTTCCACTTAAACTTGTTGATTGATAGTACTCCTCATATTTTATATCTCGCTCAAGTAGATTGAATAAAAGATTTCAAATAAGGCATTTGGCTCCTGATTGCTTATCCCATCATGGATAAACACTTCAAGTATCGTATTTATGGGTATCTGACACTGAACTAAAGTGGTATTAATTAATGTTTTCTGCATAAAATTTAACTATTCTCACTAATGCTGAATGGTAGCCCTTTTTCTAAACTAACCATGTCTGATAGTTGCTTAACTCCTTTACTTTTGAGAGTGTAATGAATAGGGTAAATAGGTTGGTCCAATCTTGATATTATACGTTCACTGCTTGCATATTGTTGGGAATGGTGGGTTTTACACTAGTTTGTAGGAAGTTCAAATGTAATATGATAAACAACTTGGTCTATGAGAGTTCCACTACCGCAAAAGCTACTTAATCATTTATTAACAATGAACTTCTAAGTATAAACTAAACCTCTTAAATCCCTCTGAATAAGCCAGAATATCTGGGAAAGATCTTAGCATTTAGGGATCTTCTGAATCCGCTACATTGATCAAAAAATTGTGCCCAGCAGAAAGCTCCACATTCCGCTGCATCATTTAGTAAAGATCATTCCTTTAGAAACCACTTTACCCTACATGATCACAAATATATACCAGATTATATCCTACACGATCCCAAACTTACACTAAAATTATAAATATCCCCAATCTTTAACTAATTAAAGATATACTTATTTGAATCATTTATTTTTGCCTAGTTTTAACTAGAGATTTCCTGTCATTGGCTAGAGAAATTGCCTGCATTTTGGCATAGATTCGCCTTGGTGAAGACGTCTATTCTGCCAAGAGATTGCTCTAGAGACCCCTAGTCCACTAGGAGTTTCAGTTGGATCTATAATGACTAGTAATTTTGTAGACTATAAAAGACATGGCTTCAAGTTATATTCAAGAACTGATTACTGGTGCTTTTTGCGGTCCCTTCTGAGGCTAATTGGTGAAGACGTACCTTCCCATGAATGATCCCAGCAATTAGAGCCCTACCAATATGAGGAGAATATGAACTTGACCAGATGGAACATTTCCAATATTCAAGGTATGCCACTTCTGAGCACCTGAGAAGTAAAGTTCAAATTAACTAACCTTAAATAACTCAGCCCATTATAATTCTCTTTACTAAATCCATGGTGCTGAAGTAGCTGAGATTTTAGAAGCTTTATGGGTGAAAAAATCACTCCTGGGGAAGACCAGTAATAGTCACTGATCTAAGGCTACCCCCAATATGGTGAATCTTATTTCTCTCCCAATCTTCCTAAAATTGACGTAGGAGTGGCCCAAAATTAATCCTATCTCAATCTATCATTCATTCCGCGATTCATCATCAGATGCAAGTATTAGGTTTTCATCACATGGAAATTTAATGGCAAACCAGAATCTCACAGCAGCTTCACACCTAATTTTTTGAATTATATGAAACAGCTTGCAATTTTGATCAGGATAATTTTGAAGCCATCTTAGATAACTAAAGAGAGAGTAGTGGTTCACCACCACATAGCTAAATTGACTAAGGAGTTGTATAACACCTAAATGGTGAACTTAGTCAAAGATGACCCATGCTGCTACTGACTTATACCAAAGAGTGATATGCGCTTTTTGAACTTATGAACTAAATTTCCAAAATTTTGCAAACTACTGATTCTCGAATTGCTGCCCTAGCTACCCAGATTCAGAAATTGCGCGAGAGGACCGCCAGGCCGCCTGTTTAGGAAGTTATTAACCAATGATGATTACCCAGCACTATTGGCCCTATTGGCCCTCAAGGGGGCAAAGGCCACCAGGGGCCTTAGAGTCCTTGTGGAACCTTGCGACCTCCTCACCTAAATATAACCCTCTTTTAGTAAACCCACAAAGCTTCAAACAAAAGCGCTTGTGCAGCCCCTGCAAAAGGGGTCTTAAGGAGCATGGATTAGTATTGAAGGGGACTTTCTCAACAAAGGTCTAACATTGATCGCAATGCATAACAAAGGTTGCTTCCATAGATCCATCCTGTTCTCAGTTAATCACCTTAAAGCAACTAATCAGCCCCAAATGAATGACAAACTTGAGAAATTGAACGCTAAACTTAAACAATTGAGACTAAACAATATACTCTGTAATCCAAAATAAAAAACCAATCCACATAAATTAAAAGCCTCCAGAGAATCCTAGATACCAAAGAATCACTCAATTATGTCACTGAATGGTACTGTAATCTCCAGGAAGTTATGGATGAGTTCTGCCATAAAGTTGATTTGGTATCCCCCAAACCAACCTAGGAACAACTGAGCTAATCAAACTTAACGGCCTCCTTCTCCAGATATTCATGTTCTCTGAGTCTGTTTGCTTGATAAGCCCACATTTAAAGAGAAGTATGTGCCTAGGACTTAAAGAATTCAGTATTATCTATATGTGCATGAAAGTGATGGGACACATTACAGATGAAAAAATACCAGCACATACAAAACTTTCTAAATAATAAGGCTTGAGGTCGTGATGCCATATTTTAAAGAGATGTATAACTTGTACTGAGTTAAAGGACACCCTTATCAAAGAATTTGTATTTAAACTATCACTTTTTAACTGATAACATGCTTTTTATGCGTATCCACCTTAGACATAGAAAAATATATATCAGGTTTTAGAGCAGTTTTATCAGGAAGCTTAGGCCATAGCCACATGCAATCAAGTTACTTGGAAAAATGCAATACCGCCATCCTCTCAGCGCGTTTTAATACAATGTGACTCTCTTACTAAAAGTTTCTATACAACAAAGAAGATGTACAAATCAATTATTGATATTAAAGACTCTATAATGGAGTTGCCTAAGCTGGTTGCGCGCCAAACACCTAACAAGGGATCTGGCCTAACATTCATGAAGTAAAATGATAACAGAAATCTAAATTTCAGCGTGGCTCTTGCTCTTATTGCGGAATTTTTGGTCATCAAGAGTATTCCTGTTGGAATAAAAAAGCTGATGAGGCGAGAAAAGTGGAGCCAGTTTAGGGCGCAAGGCTACTCTGCTAATAACTCTGAGCCTCATACCTTGTCTAAATTTTCTTTTTACTCTGAATTTACGTCTTATCTAAGCCCAATGAAATGATAACCAGATATAATTTTTCAAATAAATGTCATAATTAGTCTTACTCTGCTCTTCTTTGACCTCCCCTACCAGGGTATTCAATTTACTTGATCCTCATTTTGGCACTGAGTTTACCCATGTTAAAGAAATTGTCCAAGATGTGAAAAATCTAGCTATAGTCAACATTGGATAACCAGATAACATCATTTCCTCTTGATTGGCGAAAATAAAGTCGCGCTGGATCAAAACCACACCAAAAATTATGAGACCACATGATCTCACATGACCCATTTTCTGCGGGCTTATTCCTTTTTACCACTTCCTTTTGGATCACTGGTTGTAATAGACCAAAAAGGTTGTACTAGAGGATGATGTTTATGACCTCCTCATAGGCACCCTATTCCCTATTAAATCTGATACCAAAACCAATCATAATGACATATATTTTTTTCATCTTATGATCTCACCTTCCCTTAGTTGTTTACAATGACTTTGATAAAGAAAGAAGGAAACCTAGGGCTGTTTACTAAAACATAAAATTTCATTGAGCGACTAGAATATTGATAGTCAGGCAAGAAACCAAGCTACCTCCTTTCAATTATGGGAACAAAAAAGGGGTTCTCATATACTACAACAACCGAGTAGATATACCACCAAATCCTCAAATACTGGTGGACACAGAGATCCAGATCACTATTCCACTGGATCACTTGCTAAAATTTGGGAAGAATAAATCAGTCCCTTTAAGAGCCTCTTAACGGCCCCAGAGTGCAGGACCGTTATATCCAGGGGCCCCTAACCATTCTGATGGCTAATTTCTCTGATAAAGCAATGCAGATATCCTGACCTAACCTTATAAATATGTTCTAGACACTGCCTGCTGATCAATTTCATCCATCTAAGGGTTGGAAATTTACATTATTTAAAGATTGACAAGTACAATATTATCACTTGCATGGAAGTGATGATAGGTGACACCCTAACCTCTGAGCAGCAGCGTCAAGTGAATGCTTTGATCAAAGAGTACGCTGTAATATTTTTAAGGCTAGAAGACTTTTGGGATTAAGTTAGGTGTGCAGCATAGAGTTCTTACAGGCGACTCTCCTCGTTCCATGTTTGACCCTACTGGGAAATTAAGGTTCAAGAAGCACAGGTGACAAAGTAGATGAAGCAGCTCCTGGATGCTAGATTACTCAAGCCATCACAAAGTCCATGAGCCTCTATATTGTGCTCATACAAAAGAAGGATGGTGGACATCAGGTGTTAATGAATTACTAACGACAAAGTTCCATTATATTAAAGGATAGTTACCACAATACAAATTGATGATTCCTTATGACTCTTGGCTGGTTCTCAATTCTTATTTGCAATGGATTTAATTATTGAATTGTTGCAGATCTAGCTTCCACCAGAGGATCAGGAGAAATGTGCCCTTATAGTAAGTGAAAGTTATTAAATTTAATTGATTGCCCCAAAAATTGTTCAACGCTCCAGCCACTTTCCTAAGGGCTAAGGATCGCGTCTTAGGGGACTTGAAAAAACCATGTATGCTAGTTTACTTATATAATGTGACTGTTTTTTTCACATTTTTGACCAATTTTTCACTCATACAAACAGAATATTTAACCTCTACTCTGCTTTTCTGAAGCTAAAACCAGCTAAATGCTGTTTTTCCAAACCAACATGATATTCCTTGGGCATTAAGTTACCAGGGAAGGATCTCACTGTTTCTAGACAAAGTGGCCGTGATAAAGGAGAAGACTTGACCATCCAACTTATGCGATATCTAGATTTCTTGGGAAGTTTGATTGATATTGAAAATTCCCCCCCCCAATTTGATAAGCTAGCAGAACCTTTGACGTATTTTTCATAAGGAGTTTCCATTCTAATGGAAAAAATTTAACTACAAGATATTGCCGTCCTACAGAAAGCTCTCATGACCACTCCTGAATTGGTACATCCCAAATCAAATATATTGTTTATCTTTTTTACTAATTCTTGCAATGTGGATTTTGGGCAATTCTGTGAGAGCTTGATTAAAATCAAAATTGATCATCCTATAGCGTACTTCAGTTTGATATTGACTCATATGTAGAGGAATTACAGAAATAACAAGTGCAAAAACTTGCCGTCTGGCTTTCTGTTAAGCATCCTCACCCTTTCTTGTATGAGAACCATTTCACAGTGATTACAGACATGCCTTTCTATGGTGGCTATAACAGATAATGGATCTGGATGGGCAACTGGCCCACTGGCGCTTAAATTCCAGAGTTATATCTTTTAAACCGTTCATTGCGCCAGAATAATACTTCAAAATGCTGATAAATTGACATGACTACCTATATTGACTCTTTATTTTTCCAAGGAAGTGCAAATTTATAAATTTATAGGAAAACGTGAGGAATGGTGTTGGGAGTTGCCTGAAGTTCAGCAATAATTGAAGAAGATGACTAAGTGGACATATATTGAGGATTTATTATTATTAAACAGGTTAGAACCTCCTGGATGAGATTATACCAACTGTCAGAGAGAGCCAAAAAGCCTTAGAGGCCCATTCTACAGTAAGCCATAACTCAATAAAAAAAACCTATTAGTGGCTGCATGAGCAATGTTAATAGGAAGAGATGATTAAGTCAATACAAAACGTCAATAATTTCTCATTTGTGCTTTCCAGAAACTTCTAGATCTAACTTATTAATACCAAATCCTGGTTCCTATGCCCTATTTGCTACTGTCCGTTTTGACATTAATGGTATGCTACCTACGACAATGTACGGCCATTGATACATCATACTAACAATTGATCATTTCATGAAATGGGTTGGTACCATCACAGCTGCCTCGCCCGCTTCAAAGTGACTGCTTCTTTCTTACTTAAACTTGTCTTCACCCCCCATGGTAGCCTGAAGGTAGTGTTATTTGATAATGGCACCAATTTAATTTTTAAATAGTTACTGACCTTAATTAATTGATGGGCACTTATCACTCCTTTAATGTCCCATATCATCCTGCAACCAATAGAGAAATGGAACATGGAAATGAGACTTTAATCGCCACCCTACGCAAGATTGCTTAGTCTGACTTATCCAGGGGAACTAAATACCTACCAGTGGTTTTATTGGCATAATATGACATACCATCAAGTTATTCATATTTAACATTTTCAAACTCTATATAGCCAAGAGCTAATATTACCTTTAAGTGTTCATCCCAATTTTGAGACCTCCACATCTGAAACAGCTGCTATCTCATAAATGACATTTTACCAAGGGTAGACTTTACACTCAAGTTTAATAATCTTAAACTACTAAAATTAAAGGCAGAACCCTTGGGGGCACCAATGACCTCTCTAAGGTCATTGACCGCATATGGGTTCTTGCTTTTCTAGCCAGTCCTGAAACAAATGACACCAATCTGGATGTAATTATATTTGAAAAACGGTTTAAAATAAGAAAATAAACAGAAAAAGTATTTGAAATTTAGCCAAGGCCATAAAATGACAATTTTATTGAAAGGTGAAATCTTTTTGGTACATATTGGTTTTTGTAGAATTCGTTGAAACTATTGCTAAACTATACCTATATATATATGTATCTAATATGATAAAAGCTCTTGCTTTTTTCAGATATTCAGATACACTAAGTAAAATTTTGAATATTTTTCCTGAGTCTTCCCCTGTTTTTAAGAACTTTTTTACTAACAAGATGTAATAAAAACCTATCACAATGGGTGGCTCAATTTCAGGTTCAGTCTATCCCTCCTGTTGTTTGCAAAACTAGCCCTATTCTATGACCTATTTTACTGAGTCTGCTGCATCTTATTTTACCATTTTAAGGCTAAGTCCTTGTATAATTCTCTTAACTCTCAGTTACTCTGCTCTCTGATGGTTTACTTCAGTTTGGTCTGAGTTTTACTTAAACCCATATGGAAACAACATACAGATAATTTGTGCAGTTTCTTTTTACTTCTTAAAAATCCTGTCTTCTTTTTGCACACTTTACCTGTCGAGTTACCCTGAAACTTCCTGCGCTCTAGTTCATGAAATTATCAGAGAAAAACCTAGGTTTATTTGAGAGTTTCTTCTTCAGTTGGGCTGCAAGAGCTAGCCTAACCCTCAGAGTTGTCCCCTCTTGTAACTGTCCACTGGTCCAGTACTGTGGCGTATCACTCCTGTCATTGGTTTTACCTTCTTCAAGTGGTGTTGAGGGTGTTGAGTGGACGCTTCACTCAAGAAGCTCATTCATTGTTCAGTACCAACCACTACCCACTCAACACTATCCTCCTCTCACAACTCAAATTCAAAAAGGAGTTCTTTAACAAGATGTCCAACCTTAGGGCTCCCCATAATTCCTAAGGTAAGGACTTAGTTGAAGTTCTCCTCTTCCAGATGCTTCTCCTCGAGATTTCAGAGGGAGCTCATCAATGGTTACTCGCCATTTTTGAGACTAATAGATCCCTCCTGGAATCCCTCCCAGAATTTAAACCTTTACCAATCCACGTGAGCTCCCTCATTCTACTTTTGAGGATTATAACTCCGATGTCCACTTGGCCAATGAAGACCTCATTATTGCTCAGTAATTGTCCTACTCCAAGAAAAGGCATTAAGACTGGAATCTCTTGAACAATTGAAAATGGTCTTACTCCGCAAGTGCTTAGATAACACTGGTGCTGGCCTTTGCATATGGTATAACCCTCCCCCTCCTTATCTGGGACTTGCTCCATCCTTGCGTCCATGCTGTCTCCACAACATATACACTGCCAAAACTAACTGTACCGCAGAGCTTCAGATCTTGGAACTAGACAACCTCATCTCTGTTGTGCACTCTCAGGGAGCCTATTTTGGTAAACTTAACGCTTGTCAAATTTTAGACCTCATTGTGAAATATCTTACTGAGAGCCTAGCTGTAATGAACACCTTTACCTGATTATCAGATATCCCCACAGTTACCAAAGTACAGCTTAGAACCAATAGTGATATCACTGCCCTTGGGTTGGGACCATCTAGTACTAAAAAAATAGTGATATCACTGGAAAATGAGATTGAAACTTCCATTAGGTGGTGGTCTCCTCACTACTAGACCTGCACCACTGCGCTACACAGAGTCCCCTTGCTTTTGTCCTCAAAAGTAGATGGTTAGTAAGTCTAGCTCGTTTGATTCAGAGCATTCACTTTCCTTTTCTTTGGACACTCTGTTGCCAATTTAGAACCTATACCCCTGTCCACCCTGTCGTACCTGTTATCCTGGTTAAACATCTCTTTTCAATTACTCCTAAGTCACCTTTATTGGCAGACCCTATTCAGAAATGGATAGATATCCATGAAAAGATTATTGAAGACTAACTTTCTTCAGCTGACCCCTTCCAGAAGCTTTGCAATCCTTACTGATGTAGTTTCCTGCGTTAAGGATCTCCCTCCTGCTGAGCATAAATAGAAAATATCACACTATATTTAAATTCTGTAAGCAACTTACTGGTAATGTGATGTCATACTCTGCAGAATCCTTTGGGTATACTCACCTACTCCCCCTCTAAGGCTTTGCTATCTTATCATCCTTTGTCACCTCAGGAAATAGATATTCCTCTTCGTAATTCTTGTTTTTGACAACTTTCACCTCCGCTATTAAGGACTTCCAAGCGCTCAATTTGGTGAACACTTAAACTATTAAACTTTATCTTCCAAGAATTTCGTGGAATCCCTAGGCCTTCTCTTAAGGGTTGATAAATTTGTAAAAAGCGGGGGTTTCAAGCCATCCCCAAGTTGTGTACTATCACCTGTTCCCTTTGTTTTAGGTGATGGAAGTTTTGTGGAGATCTTCTCCTTGATTAAAACCTCTTGTACCCTATTATTTTGGGAGTTGCTGATGGCTTTGATTTGACATCTTTACCAGTCTCTCAGACTCCATCATGCATGCAAAGTTCCCCGGAGGAATAACAGTTATCATCCCTTATCATGATGAAAGCGCCATGGCACTCCCAAGGAGATGGGGCTTCTCCACCAAGGTAGGCCTAGCCTCTATCAAACTGATGGCCACCCCTGCTCCTGAACTTATCCTGCCTGAGTGCATCAGGAGTTTTGCGGACATTTTTGATCTCTCTAAGGCTCACTAACTCCCTGTGCAGACCAATCTTGACTTTGAGTTCAATTAGATCATTGACTTTTGTAAAGACATCCTCTTCCTACTATCCCTTGCCTTTGAGAGAGGAGGCCTGCTTTGGACGTTTAATTTGACGATATGCTCTCCAAGGGTCAATTCTTTTTAAAAATATTCGGCCATTTTCTTCTCTTCTATTTGTGGAGAAAAAAGATGATTTATTTAGCCCCTGCATTGATTATGGTAATATGAACAAAGTTACAGCACCTGACCCTCATCCACTCCCACTGGAGGCACATCGCTGCTATGCGGAGAAGGGGTAGAGTTTTTGGCAAGCTGGATGACCTTAACGCCTCTGACCAGAATTGTATAAAGGAAGGCCAGGAGTGGTTGACCGCTTTTTGTACTTGTAAAGGCATCTAACAATCCAAGGTCAGACCATTTGGGTTGTAGAACGCCTCTGCCTGCCTTCAAAGTTCATTGATGCTATCCTGGGAGACCTTATGGAAACCTGAATAATAGCCAACATAAATGACATGCTGATTTTCTTTATGGATGCAGAATCCCAAGCCAGACACCTCATATCTGTCATGGAGTGACTATAACAAGCAAACCTTACTTTTGAATCTAGAAAATCCGAGTTTTGTAACCCAAAGTAAAAGTTCTTAGGAACTATCGTCTCCTACAGCACATGATTACCCCTGATAAGGTATCAGGCATCCAAGATTGTTTAACCTCTCTCATCTCTCACACAATTAAGCAACTTCATTGGGATGAATAAATTTTTCAACAAGCTCAACCTAGCTCTCATAAGTTACTGCTTCTCTCTACCCTGCCTCTGGAAAAAATTTGAGCTGGACTACAGATTGCTACGCCACGTCCACGCCGTTAAGTCCATACTTTTTCAAGTCATGTGCTAGAAAATGCGTACCACAACCATCCTTTTATTGTTTTAACTGATGCTTCCAACTTTGTAATGGGAGCAGACCTTCTGCAGGAAGGGGAAGATGGATTGGAACGTCCTGTTGCTTATCTCTTTAGGAAGATGTCTCTGGCGCAGCTCAACTACACCATCTAAAGTAAGGAACTCCTTTGTGTTGTCGAGGCTGTATAGCACTGAATCCATCATTTTTCATGTTTCTAAGTATCCCTATATATGTCCGCACTGATCATAAGGCTTTAAAGTACTACTGCGCCCCAAGAAGATTACCCCCCACGAGTTCTGGTGGTTAGAATCTTTACTAATGTTCAGCTTCCAATATGAATTCAACAGGGTATCCTAACCTGTTTCCAGATGCCCTATAGCAAACCCTACTTTTGCCCATATCCAGCACTAGTTGACGCCATAATACTCAGGTGTTGATATATAAGAAAAGGTGAAGGAGAGCCCACTTTCTGGCCCCCTGCTCTACTCATGATGAAGCCCTTGGAAGGAGAGTCTGACATCCCTCCCACGTTAAGCTGTACTAACCCCTACCACCAAAGTATGAAAAGCTTTTACAAGCCTTCCAGAGAAATGGCAAACCCCCTGGACAAAGTCTATCAGCTGATGGATGGGTTTATCCTTCAATAAGTCAAGTAGTGGGTACCACCTGGACCCTTGAGAGATGAGATGATTTGGAAAGCCCATGACCTTTCCACTGCTTGCCACCCTGACAGGGACAAGACGCTTGAGTTGATCCGCAGCTCTTACGGCTGGAGGGGTATTGCCACTGATGTAGAAAATTTACAAAGTCTTGTCTAACCTGCAATTTGTCAAGTCTAATTGTTAGAAGAGCTCTGGCCTATTTGTCCCCATTCAAGGTGCGGAGTGCACTTGGACATCAGTGTACATATGTTTTATTGTATAATTTTCCCTTAACCAGGGTTATGATGCGGTGATGGTTGTGGTGGACCATTTTACCAATATGGATAGATTGTCCCTTGTAATACTTCAATCACCTCCATCTAGAATTCTCGCCTCTTTGTGGATCACATTTTTTGCTACATGGCCTCCCAATGGATTTTATTAGTGTTCACAGCCTTTAATTCGCTGCCTAGTTCTGGGGAGCCTTACTGTTCATCTAAGGGATTTTCCCCTGCTGGTACACAGCCTTGTACCCTCAGTCAGATGGACAGACTGAGAGGTGAATAAAGGTTTGGAGCAATTTTTATGTAGTTATTCTAAAGCAGAACAGAACAATTTGGCATCTCACCTTCCATTGGTGCATTTGCCTATTTTATTACCCATACCTTAACAGGCGCGTCCCTCTTTTGCAGACTAATTTTACAATCCCAGCTTAAACTGAATTCACGGATTGAGTCCACAGCTATTGCTGCTAATGAGCGGCAAAAGAGCTCAGAGACATACACTAGGAACTAAAGGTTCATCTTGTTGAAGCTGTAAAGGTCTACAAAGCATATGATTTTTGTTTGTAACACAAAGACCCAGTTTACAAGCCAAGAGACTTGGTCATGGTCGATGATAAGATACTTCATTTGAAGCAACCCTGCCTTTAGTTAGGCCCCAATAGTGTTTGAACCTTCATGATTATTGGAAGGTTGGCACACCAGCTTATCAAGTTGACTTACTCCCTTCCATAAAATGTTCAGCACCCTTCATGAGTGTCTCCTGACCCCTTTTAGGGCCATGCCTTTCCACCCCAAGCCATTATTAGTGGATAGTGAAACCCATTAAGAGATTGATGCCGTCCTCATCTCCTTCCTACTTTAACTTCACCTCCAGTATTTATGTCCTGGAAAGACTTTGAAAAGACTGATAACAGCTGGGTATTTCATAGAGACTGCTATAGCCTCAGGAGCTGATCCACAAATTCCATGGAAGGTTTTCTGACGCTGTAGGCCCACCACTCAAGCCTTTCTGGCCGTTATGAGCTACCAACCACTAAAAAACTTTGCTCTGGCCAATTTCATTTCAGATATTAAGGAACCCCATCCAAGAGCGAAAAAATGATTTCACAGTTAGTGATAATTTACCTGGGGCATATCACACATCTAAAGCCAAGCATCTAAAGCCACTGGAATCAAAGATAGATCCCTTGAGGGGCACCAAAGTCCTCTATAAGGTCATTGGCAAAAAATGGGATCTTGATTTGGAAGTCAGGCCTGAAAAAAATGGCATCAAGCGGCTGAAAATCTGACTAAAGTTGGTTAAAAAAACTGGAAAATAAGCAGATATGCAGTAATAAATCGTGGTAGAAATTTAACTTTAAACTTTCTGAAAGGTAAAATTTTTCAGTTCAATTTGGTTTTTGTTAATGCTTTACAACTAATTCAAAGCTCTCTGTATATTTATTACCTAAACTAATGAAGGTACCTGCTTTTTCAAATAATTAAATCTTTTAAATAAAGCTTAATTTTTCAAAGTCTTCCCCAGCTTTTAAAGACTTTTCTATTATCAACTGTGGTTAAACCCTATTGAGATGGATGACTCAGTTTCAGTTTCTGGTCTTACCCTCCTGTTGTACATGAAACTAGAACTTACACAGCGACCTACTAATCAACTCTGCCACATCTTTTTTTACCAATTTCAACTATTATTCTATATAAACTCTCTCATCTCAAGTGACTCATTTCTATGATGGTTTGCTTCAGTTTGGTCTGAGTTTTACCTTAAAATTTATTTGGTAACACCTTGAAGTTACTCTGAGACGTTACTTATTACTAATTTTGCATTTTGCCTTCATTTAGAACCTTTTACCTGGCGCGTTACCCATGCAACCAATTGCACTCCATTTTATATAGCATCTGATTTAGCAATGCGAAGGCTAGTGGATGAGTTAGCTTGATTACAAGCTTTAGATCCCAATTCTATTAGGACTATAAGAAAACAAGAAGTGGACCAAAGCAACGCCCAAAAAACTGGTTTTGCCTAGTACTAGCTAGGGATCTGTTCCTATTTTACCATCACCAGCCAGGGGCCAGATTCATAAATTTGGTATGCTTTGGTCAGTACCCTATCCTTAACTATCATTGAGGACCAGAGTACTCGATTTGCCTCAATTAAATATCTCTGAGTTAAATTGAGTTCATGCTAGTTTTCTCTGAAGTTATGTCCTTCCTCAGCAAGGGCTTGAGGGGGAACTGTTGGGTATAATGTGATCAAGCTTGTTTATAATTATGAACGCAAGAAAATTTGCAACTTCAACAATGGAGTTCTACTGTCATGGACGCTTATAAAATCACTATGAAGAATGAAAACCTAAATGATTACCTTATCTAAATACCGCTTTTCTTTCCCATAACAATAAGATCAATTACTAAGATTCTATTTAAACAGAAATTTTTGATAATCACAAAGGTGAGATGAGCAAATTCAACAAATCCCGACTAAACTGGGCAAAGGCCATATCTGGCAATGGTCAAAACGGTTCACCAAAGGGCAAAAAACGCCCTGGAGGGGTATTGGGAGCCAACGCTGCCAAAAAGCCACAAACTCAAACACCGCCTGGGTTTGTAGAGTTCACTAAAAAACAAAAACAATATATGGAAATGCAGTATGCACAGCCCCTATTGAAATTAGAACACGGGCTCTGACTTTTCTTAAGTGTAGAGTCCCCAACCCTGTGGGAGAAGATGGGTGAGGCATAAGCCTCCCTTTTTCCCCAGGCGGTTTACATTACCACCCACACCATCCACTGCAGCTGGATTTATATGAGTTTTGAAGCTGAAGAGGACTCAGACGCCACAGCAAAAGTCTGTATTGAGATTGCCCTCCCCAAGGGCAAACAAATTGTGCACACCGTGCACACCAGATGGAACAAAGCAAATACTTTGTTCATCTCATTTGACTCGCTCCCCACCAACCTTCCCCGCAAACTAATCAAGGAGGAACTCCAAATCATCTTCAGAGCTAAGGAGAAATAAAACAACTAGAATTGCAGCGATTCCACCTGATGCCAAACCTGTGCACAGGAAAGGCAATCACCATGATCAACCCAGTCCTCAATGTGGCTGCGGACCTAACCAAAATCCCACGTAAACCAGTGTTTTACCTCCCAGATGGGGGAGTGTTGAAGCCATTCTTTATCAAACAAAATGTGCACCACCCATCTGCAACCATTGTAGCGCATTGGGGAACAAGGAACACGTGTGCTCCATGAAGGAGGGTATCTTGGCCCTAGACTTCTGTGATGATGCTATGGACAAGATGAAGGACCTTTGGAAAAATGGTTGACGCCAACCACGCTTACCTCTGGGAGAGGACGGGCACTACGTCCTCATGGACCCAGTATCACCCAAACTACGAAAACAGGTACAGAAGGCCCGCAAGTGTGCAGCAGCCTAGGCTGCTTCACTCACGACCTCCTCCATCGACCTGGACCAAATCCAGGAGGACAGAGAGGAAATTGCTGAGCCAGCCAATAAGAACTGAATGCCCAAAGCAAAGAAGCCATGGAGATATTAACCAAGCCAAACAGTCAGAGCAGACAGCCCACGCTGAAAATTTTCTCAACAATCTGACTGAATCACCATGTGTTCTTAATCAGATGAACTTACCTGAACAATTTGACTCCTTTATGGGTGAGACAGCTGGTCCCTGAACTTCAAAATCAAACCCTGAAACATCAGAAACCAATCAGCGCACTTAATCCAAGTTTCACAAAATCACATGCAGAAAAGCTTAATACAAACCCTAAATCCAACAAAACCTGCACAAAATCAACACAAGGTAAGGAACTGGACAACGCCTCAGAGTGTACTGGCTCTATCACACGGAGAAAGTAAAAGGCAATGAGCGGGAACTAGGGCCAGAAGGACCACCCAACCACTCCTGAGGCACCGCGGGCACCTCAGTATCAATAGGAACGCTTGACATTACAGGAGTCAGGGCTCAAGCGTCCTAAGCCAAAAAGCTGGACTTCCTGAATAAACCCCCTGTAGACATCTTGGCCATACAAGAAACCCACTGTATACAGGGGGAAAAGGGATCCTGGTTGGCCAGAGTCTCACCATCCCAGTTAGTATGGACATCCCACTGTGGGGTGGTCATTTAAAACAACAAAAAATTAAAAATCGCTGACTCCTCATCATATCTGCATGGGTGCATCCTGGTTGCAACGGTTGTAAACCAAGAGAACACAATTTTGATAGCATGCATCTATGCACCGTGCACCACAGCCACGAGGAAACAATTCCTCAAAACCATCCCAATGCTCAACCTCCCACCAAAAACCATCCTTCTGGGCGATTTTAACTGCTGGGACAACCCCACCACGGACCAATGGCCCAACCCCAGGGGATACCCACCAGGATACATTGAGTTCCGTGTGATGAAGGCATCTCTTAGCCTAAACAACACCCTCCCTCCAGGTCTCCACTCCTCCCCCATATGACCCGCCCCAGCATATGTGAGAAAATTCTCATTTCAAAGAGCCGCATTGATCACATCCTTACACCAAAATCCTGCTGCTCATTTATATCTAACTTCGCTACAAAAAAGATTAATTTCTCCAACCACCTACTAGTTTTGGTGCAGCTCACGCCAACTCGCACTCAAACATGGACGTCATCATGGAGGAAGATATACCCAGAGAAGATAAAATTACCCAAAGTTTCTGACTGGGTCAGGCACGAAGCCACCAACCAAGAATTTTCAACCCCATTCATATCAGATCCTATTGAAACTTGGGAAAAATTCAAATCTGAACTAATAAACAAAACTCGCCATCTTGCCTCGCGCAAGTACACCGCGGACACAGCCACAATCAGGAGCACCTTGGCGGAACTAGACCACCTTGTGCTCAACACCCTAAAGTCCAGCTACAGCCCCAAATGGGGTCGCAAATGGGCGGAAATCTCCACCCACATAAACGCCCTCATCTATGAACACCAACACAGAATTAAAGTACTATGGAAAGGTAAGTACATAAAAGAAAACAAAACCTTTTTGGTGTATTTCTTCCACCAATACCACTCCTGAGGCAACCTCCTCCAGTGCGCACAGGTCTGCAAAGCTGACAGCACTGTGACAATTGACACAATGGAGGTCAGGAAAGAAATACACTGCTATTACACTGAACTTTATTGTGACACCCCATCCAACCCCCAAAAAAATAAAAAAATATACACACCACCGGAATAGAGAGTGCACTGCCAGACTATAGTCTCCTAAACCTGATAACGCAGGAGGAGCTCTGGAACACAGTCTGCAGTGTACCACGTAGGAAACTCCCAGGGCCTGATGGGATACCCTACAAATTCTACAAAAAATATTTTCAGCAAATTGCCCCCCTCCTCTTGACATCAATGAACTAGTGCCTGCTGGAGACACGACTCCTGCCTTGAGGCCAGACTCCTATGTCATTACCCTTTTTAAAAAGGGCGACAGACTGGACCTGGCCAACTGACGCCCAATTGCACTTTCAAACACTGACACAAAACTACTTACAAAAATTCTAGCTACCATATTAGGCACATTAGCCTTTAAAGACCTATCACCCAATCAATTTGATTTCACACCAGGGCGCTCCATCTGGTCTAATATACACACCGTCGCCAATATACGCCAGTCCAAAGCAAATGGAGCCCTGGTATTCCTTGACCAGGAGAAGGCATAAGACCGCGTTAGCTGGCCATACTTGAAGGCACGCCTAAGCGCTTTGAATCTCTCACCCAAGGTCATTAACTGGGCAATGCTCCTCACAAAATCCGCTTCTATGGCTGATGTGGCCCTGGCTTCTTAACTGAAAAGATCACAGCACACAGAGGGCTCAAACAAGGGGACACTCTCGGCTCACTACTCTACAACTTCAGCTTTGATCCACTCCTCTGCATTTCCAGCTCGCGCCTCATGGGCATAACTCCACAAGGCCAGCCCCCAGTCAAGATACTAGCTTTTGCAGATGACTGCATGACAGGTATAACTAACAATAATTATGCCCGACAGTTGGAATGCACCCTAGAGGAATACTCCATTGTGAGTAATGCATTTCTCAGTAAACGAAAAACAGAAATAATCCTCCTAGGCAAATACATCAATAACTGGACCACATCGCCCAAACCCCACAGCCCCCCAAGACTTAGAATCCCACTAATACTACCCTTTTCATCACCCCCACAACTAACCCTGTCCGCCGCCTTAGGATATGGTTGGAAACAGGGGGGTATGCCAATGGGACGATTGAGAATAATCTATTACAATGGGTATCCAACTGCATTGCATCACTCAAGGGGAGATCCCCAGGGCTTACAGGGCGAGTAGCAGTTGCCAACTCACTCATCCTCACAATGCTGTGGTTCCCTGCACATGCAATACCCTTTTCGCCCACCTTCATAGCATCAATCTGCGCACTTATCCAGGGCTGGCTATGGCCTGGATCCCAAACACCCATATGGGTGGAAACGCTATTTGAACCATGCTCCAGCAGAGGCATGGGCCTAATAGACTTTGAGGGCCATGGCAATTACATTCTGGGCACCTGGATAGAGGAAGTGTTAAACTTGGACCTCCCACAACTACACTTGTCCAGAGCAGCAAGGGCCAATCTCGCGCAGGCGCTCAAAATACCTAACCCACACAACCCATCCAGCCTACTAACATATCTTGCTAACCACCCCAATTCAACAGGCCCGCTCAAAACCCCCCTCAATTTAAACGCCTCCTCCACACCATCCAGCGCATGGGATGGACCGTCGCTAACACTGGCGCTGTGCAGGGAAGGGGATGACCCAGAGCCCACTTCATGATAAGAAAACCAGAAAACCACTCCTAGAAAGACATACTCACTATGACCCAAACCATTGCTAGAATCGACTACCTAGATGCTTTTGACATCCCCTATGGCCTAGCTACACAGAAGGCAATATGGAGGCTGACGCACCATCCACTCCTCCAGCCAAGGGGTAAGAGCCAACACCTGGCGTTGCCTGAGAAGGACCTATAGAATGGCGGACCGCACCTATTCCCCCCATGCAACCTGCGCAGTATGTGGAGGGGAGGGCTCCCACCACCACCACCTAGTAACTTGCCCCCTTCCAGAGCCATATGGCGGGAAGTTGCGCGCCTGCTTAGGATCCAAGACGACCAGGAATTCTCTATCTCAAGGAGCCTCCTTTCACTACAGCTCAAATCCCCAATTCTGCCTACCCTCCGCTCCCTAATGGTAACCATTTCAATGTGGAAAATCCACACCATTGCATTGGATGCGTTCAAGGGTACCACCTCTACCATACGGGGGTAATCAGCAGGTTCCACGTCCAATTACTGGAACACTTCCAAGCCTGGCTCTATGGATACATGAAGCCAAGGCAACAGAGGCTCGTTGAGTCAAGGTTTCCAATATGGTTCCTCTACATGGACCCCTTTTTTCACACCTGCTCCATAGCAGAGGAAACTCTCTCAGTTTAGCGCACCAACCCCCCATACCTGGCGGTACCAGCTGGCAACAGGGGCAACTTGTATACCCCAGGGTGCCCAACCTTTCTAATACTCAATATGTTTCACTCCCCCCTTTTTTCCTACACATGCATCGGTACTGCCTATCCCCTGGTCAGCTTGCCTTGTTTAAAATAAAAAAACCTTTTCTAAATCCCTTTCTGAATTCACAAATCATCTGGAAAAGATTTTACCATTTAGAGATCACCTGATTCCGCCACATCAATTAGGAATGATTATGTCTGGCAGGAACATCCACCTTTTTCCACTTCATTTAGGACAGATCGTGCCATACAGAGATTACCATACCCTACATGATCCTGAACTTCTACCAAAGTATATCCTACGCAATCCTAGACTTTTTACCAAAGATATAAACATCCCCAATTTTAACTGATAAAGATATACTTGTTCACATCCTCAATTTTTGCTTAGTTTTAACTAAAGATTGCCAAGCGTTAACTCAAAAATATTTCCTGGATTTTAGCAAAATTTGCCTTGTCAAAGACGACTATTCCGTCAAGAGATTGCTCTAGAGACCCAAAGTCAACTAGGAGATTTCTAGGGATCTATAACGACTAATAATCTTGTAGCCTTATTGAAACACAGCCTTCAAATTATAAAAAACTAATAGGTGGCATAGCATATTCTTTAAATACCAACCAAATAGTGTTTTTAATAGTTTATTAGTACTATTGGCAACGTCAGTTTTGGCACCATACTCAAGGAAGTATTTCTTCTATTTAAAAAATCACAGTGACAATTTCTAGAGCCAATGCTGAAAAGGTAACCATCCATCCTAAATGTAATTGCAGACAGAGTGGATCATAAGGCACGCATGGATCTGGCCTTCTGTTTGGTACTTGCCATTTTATCTCATGCCAAGTACATATTTCATTTTTACCATAAGAATAAAGGACATGATATTATATTTTGCTCAGAGTTAAGGTTATCCAAAAGCTCCAACTCATTGAATTACAACCTTGATTTTAGTTACATCTTTAAATGAGGTTCCAGTTATTTAAATGTTAGTAACTGACCTCTTAAATTCTTCAGGTGCTTCTGACCTCTTCATTAACTAAGAGATAATTTTTTCTGAAATCTTGATACCTTTAAGGCTTTCAGGACAAGCTGTCTACCATCTTTAGTGGTGTTAATTTATATTGTAAGTTGAATGTCTCACGCCAAGCAAGTGTTACTTGGCTATCTCCAAAAATATCATGGATTCAAAGTCTTGTAATTACAGACACGGTGCTAGAAAACCTATTATGTGATATCTGCCACTAGCTATATTCAACTTTATTGTTGTAGCAAGTTATAGGTTCAAGCTCACCAACTAACAGTTTCATGGTTTTTTACAAGAGTGTCCTAGTTCTCAAATAACATCTAACAAACAAAACTTAAAAGTTTTTGGGCTTATATCACTTATTGCACTTAAGTACTTTGAGCTGTCATTATTCAACTAAATTTGGATTTTTATTAGCTTTTCTACATCTATTTTTAGTGGCATAGGCAGACTTTCCAAGTCTTTAGGAAGGGTGATTGACAACTTTAATCTCAGTCTTATATATTTTTTGTAATTTGAGTAGCATTTCCTTTATCGAATTTAATGATATTTTCAGCTTTACGAAATATGTTAAGCCAAGGTTCTTAATCTTTGGATCCTAAATCTATATGCTCATGGATTGTAGCTTCTCTCAGGAGTTCAAAATTAGCTTCTAAGCTATGATATCCTATGAAATGAGCATATATGTTAGAATATCTACAATCTGAGTTTATTTACTCTTTTAATGAGACAGGTTAATGATATGAAGTAACAACCCTTGCTTTTTTGTAATCACTGGCTATCTTTTACTACAAGTTTGCATAAGCATTTACAATAATTGCATACTGTACTTGGGATTATATTGGGCTTAATAGGTGAAAAATGGCAAAACTTAATGCCTACCTTTATATGTGACAAATGGCAACTAATACACATTTATGTGACTAATGAAAATTTGTGCTAAACTTTTCCCAACTAAGTCCCTTTTTTACAGTATGCAATTCAGGTAATTTCTCATGGGGGTTTCTTTTAGTTCCAGATATAAAAGCGTTAGCTCAACCACCCTCTGTATTTAATCACCAAAAATGACAGAACCTCTGAGACCTTTAAATTTATTTCTAAATATCCAGGATTAAGTCAACCTTTCTTAAAATGAGTGGGTAAATGGATATTTCTAATAAATTAAACCAACCCTATATAGATCGGCTAAGACTTTAGGATGTAAAAAAAGCCATGAAAAATTGTTATATGATTAGAAGTGTTTGGTACCTCCTGGAATTTAAGTTAATCCACTGACTTTGTAATGGAGTAATTTTTGGATTTTTTAGTTTGCTAAAAAAATATATTTTAGTTAGATAAATAATTTCGATTGTGATATTGAGGAAATAGCTCAATTTGCGTTATTCAAAAAACTTTTCTATAAAGCTAAAAGTGTTACCTAACAATATCAAATAGTAGGTTGGTGTGTTTTCAGCTTCATCAACATGGAATGTGATTGATTAGATTTCTTTTCTTTTTTATTTATTTATTCGAGGCAAGCCGACCGGGGGACGGACATTACCGAAATAGAGAAAGAAAGGATCGACATGAAACCTGAGCAGGGTCAACTCTGTCGTAGAAAGTTTTTTCACCTCCGGATCGGGACTCGGATTTTTCTGGTTACGTCATGGTAAGGTTTTCGTGTTATTATACCTACTAACCGCCAATAGTTTCCTTCGGCTGGCACCCCGATCGATGTGCGAAGGGCGGGAATCGAACCCGCAACCTTCAGGTTGGTAGCCGTACGCCCTACCGACTCGCCTTCCACCCCCTTAGATTTCTTTTCTTTTTTTTTAGTACTAGATGGTAGATTTCTTTTCTTTTATGAAATCACAAATAGACTTTAATTAGTATCTAAAAGTATTCTTAGTCTCCTTAATTCACGTGGAATCTTATCCCATTTGTTAAATCTTCATAAAATCTAATTCTTGTATCCAAACTAATCCATTATTAAATAAATAATTTTAGGCTAAAACGTATATCACCACCATTCACTTAGAGTTACACCCTCAATGGGTAAATCTTCATAACTTTATATAATGCTCAGTTTAAAATTAGTCCATGACTTCCATCAATTTGTCATTTAATCCTCATTGGTAAGATTTTTATAAATTCAAACTCCGTTATGATTAAATTAGTCCACATCACTGTTTTATTGGCCCCTCATTAATTGCTTAAATTCATATCAGATTTGTCAATATGGCCAGGAAGTTTAAAATTGTGGACTTTATGGTCTCATTTGGTGGACCACTTTCAAATGTGGATGTTTGGTTACCTCCCACCGCGTCACCAACAGCTGGTCTCCTCCTGGTTCCCAGTCTGGTTCATCAAATCAGACCCCTTCCTCCACATGTGCTCAATAGTGGCTACGGCCCCTTCACACGTTCCCTCCCCCTCCCCATAAGTGGCGTTCCCGCTGCAACAAGAGATAGCATCACTTCTCTGGGGTGCCTCCCCTGGTACTAAGTTTGTCTTTCCTGAGTCATATTTGGAAGTGTCCATCCCATGGTCAGCCTTCCCCACAATAAATTTAAATTTAAATTTAAAAAATGTGGACTTGCTTCTATTATATTTAAAATTAGATACCCATATTGATAAGCTCAACCCTAAATGTTTACTTCTAAACCTGCCCAAGTTAAGGTTGATATTGCAAAGAATGGAATCTCTTTAGGTAAATGAGGTGGGTCAACCTTGGGATAATTATACCATGCCAACAAGATGGAAACTCAATATCTTAAATATAGTTTGTAGTCAAAAAAAATGAGATAGAATTTAAAATACTTTGTTGATTAGAACTTTATATCTTTTATAGGGTGTGTGAAAAACCCTGCAACAATTTAATAGTTTAGGTTACCTTCAATTAGGATCTTTATGGTTGTAAACTCTTAGAGCTTGCTACACAAGTACCTTTGGTAATGAGTATGAAGTGTAAACTTTAAACTGGGTGGCTCGCTTTAGCTATCAACTCTACTGCACAGGTTCTGATATGTTCTTGATAATTTTTTATATTAATTATATAAGTTGGCAATGATATGAAGACAATTGCCCTAGTTGAGCTTTTCAAGGCCAAGTTGAGTATTGTCTTCAACGCTAGACTGGGCTAATGATTGTCCTTCTAATCCTTTAAGGTTTCTTGGAATACTAGGGAACTTCTTTCTATGACTCTTCACTCTGGTGAAACTTAAATCTACTATTAGGTTCAGTGGATCTCTTCTTCTTAATGGAACTTTACCTACTCTTATAATCAGAAATTCTCATTTTCTCTCTTGACACAAGAGCCCGCAGAGATCTGATAATTATACAATAAATAAAGGATATCTGATCCTTCAACCTTAATTTCAAGAGTAAAGTATACACTAAATGTATGATAATCTAATTTATTTTATATATATTAATTCTATATGATCTTAAAGCTTTTTAAAGTATCTAGGTATCTGATTTATTTAATAATTTACAAGGGAATTTATTGGAAATATGGCACCCAACCAAACCATTGGTTCCCCATTTGAATATTGCAGCAATCGCCCATGGATTAACTCTCTATAATTGCACCCAATGATGATTTTCCTCGCCATCTAGTCTTATTCCACTGCTGACTAGAAATATGACCTCTTCTGTGTTTAATTTAAGAATGTGTGTCAGACATTTGCCCTTGCAGTTGAAAAATAAGAATTTTTTGGGTCAAATTCAGCTGAAAAGGGGAAATGTCGGCCATTTACAAGTTGTGATACTAAATTAACCGATTTAAATGATACTAAAAATAATAGCCAAATTACTCTAACTAATTCTTGGTGGAACCCCACCATTCAGGGTAATACAATTTTGGATTCTTCTCAGGCAATAACCACAAGATAGAGCAGTTGGATTTCTCTAACCATGTGGTGGCCCCGTGGCATCTATCAGGTGCTACTCCCCCAGACACAACTGGGTCCATAGAAGCACCTATGCAGGAACCTCCCCTTTTTATAGGCGTGGCAGGGGTCCCCAAGGTGCAAAAGATTTAGTGAATGAGGATTATCTGAAATTTATCAAGTCGTTATCTCACTGATACATTCTAGCCAATGATGCTTCCCCTTTCAACGTTCAGTTAAAGAAGCGAGTAATCCAAGATTCAATAGCCTGCTTCCCCATATTTCCTAATTCAGACTAGTCTAAGCTATTCCAAACCTATCCTCAAATTCCCCCTGACCCTTGATACAGTTTAAATACTGATTTGTCAGATATTGAGAGTGATCATTTTCCTTGTTTTCCCCACTCTACTAATAAAAAAACATAGAATTTTTTATAGTAGTGCTTATTTATAATTATTATATTAAAACCTTTGTGGGATCCAGAGGTATAAGCACCAGCGATAAACAATAAGCTGAATTCCTACAAAATGGTGCTCACTACGGGAATCCCTTACACCAAAAAACTTGCTCTTGAAAAGAAACTAGCAAGCGCTTTATCCCGCCTTAAGGAGCTTAAAAAGAGACCTTACAAACTCTCCCTTAAGGAAAAGTTCACCCCTGGTGAAGGGAGCATAGCTTCGTTCTATTATGTCTAAAATTCTGTAATGCAAGACACATCGAACAAGAAATAATCAGACACATCCTCCCTTGCTTGAGTCATCTAACACAAGAGTTGATAGTATTATACCTGGACAAACTGCATACCTGGGCTGAGGTGAAAGAGGCTCCCTTAGCTGAATTTTTTCATAGCAGAGTCTTAATAGGGATAAACAGGCCTTTATGCACCTATGCATATATGAGGACAAAACAACTGCTGCTTTTGCTGAGCGATTTTACCTCGCTGCACAAAGTTTGTCAACGTCTAACATGTTAACCCTGGATGATGCTATCGCTGCCATGTTAACTGGGTTAGATTCTCAACCCTCTCTATCCTGGAATATCATTTCAGTAAAATGCTACCTAAAAACATCCGTGACATAAAGTAGGCTCTGTTAACTCGTTGCTGATTTTCATTCCTATGCAACAATACATGAAGCTGAGGTGGAATCTTCAGTTCTAATCATTGAAGAGCTCTCACCTGTATAACAGTTGGGGATGAGCATACCTGTACCTACCCCAGTGAAACCTGTTCCTCAGTGCAATTCACAACTGATATCACTTCATATAATTCAGAGCCCTGTAAGGTAGCTAATACCATAAGCCTGTACAAGCTTACCAAAGCTGCTGTGCCTTCCCCTCAATTTAAGCTGGTAAGCGCGCTTCCAAAGGCTATCAAATCTTCTGTGGCCGTCTCCTACCTCAATTGCAGTTTTTCCAGTTGTGGAGAATACCCATGGGGATGAATCTGAGGGGGTGATGATGTAGGCTATTATTTATTTGGAGCTCCCGCAAAAGTGGATGTACCTGATTGATTGAAAGCTGAAGTAGTAGATGAAAACACCATACCTGAGGAAACCTACCTCAAACAAGTATTAGGGTACCCAAAAGTTATTAAAACTGTCAGCGATGGTGACGAGTTCTTGGTTAGCTTAATTCAACCACTTCAGCGGGTCCATACCATGAACTACATCATGGATAATTACCCTGAGAGTGCTCATGTATTAACCTCCACTTTCCGTCTCAAGGAGGTCTTGGCTTTGTCTCCTAACTTTGGGGGAACACCAACAAAGATTGAAGTGGTCGTTCAAACAGTCTGGGTAGTGGCCATCTTGGATACTGGGTCCCTGATTAATGTAAACTCCACTAAGCTCATAAAAAAAATAAAGCTTGCGCCTTATTTGGAGTACAATAGAGTTTGAAACTTCCAGCCCAACCAATACCCGCGCCATTGGGGCATATTCTTCCCTTCCCATATGTATTGGGAAATTTATCTTATTAGCCATGCAGTGGCTTTGGATAACAACGCCTATGATATGCTCATTGGTACCCATTTTATGATTGAGTACGAGTGAATAATTAACATGAAGCAAGGTTTTCTCTCATTGCTCAACTATGAAGTCCATTTAGTCTTATCCAATAAAGAACCCAGAAAGCACAAATACTCTTTCCTGGTTAAATATCCCTTTTCCGCTATGACTTTGCATTATTTCACCTCTTGGAGCAACACCAAAAAAGCCTGATTCAGTGGAAGCTAGGGATGGAATTCCTTTCTATGTGGAAGATGAAGTCATGGTTAATTCTGGTGAACAACGAGTGGTGGACATAAAAATCGCTCTCAAAATTCCACACCACTGCTTGTTGCACCTCATAAGTCTTGAGGGCGTTAGCCCCTTGAAGCCTCGGGTATTACCTGGGATATTAGACCCAGCCTACCCTAGGCCTATTACTCTTCTTCTGGGAAAACTCACCTGCAAGGACATAATCATAAGAAAACACCAGGAGATTGGCAGAGGGTTTTTAATCCCCGTGGAGGACATTGAGCAAATTCACTCCATTGGCTCAATGACGGATTTGGGGTTGCCAATGGGTAACTTAGTATGTACCTTACTCAACGTCCATAATTCAGATGAACTGCCCCCAGATGTGTTGGAAAAAGTTCATACTTTATTAGACGACTATAGCGTTATATTTTCCAAATCAGATAATGGCTATGGCCACATGAAGGGCTGGTGCCATTCCATTGATGTGGGTGATGCCCGTCATATTGGGTACAAACCTTATCGCAAGTCAAGGGTTGAGGAACAGCAAATGAGGACGGAGCTCCAGCTCTTACTAGACGCAGGGTTACTAATTCCTTCCAAAAGCCCTTGATCTTCTCCCCTCTTGCTAATAAAAAGGAATTATGGAGATTATCGGATAGTTATGGACTACCAAAAAATTAAACAACCTCACAAAAAAGGACAGCTATCCTATCCCCCACATTGATGTCGCCCTAGCTAAACTCTCCGAATCTAACTTCTCTGCAATGGACTTGTTCAGTGGCTATTGGCAAATGGAACTTTCTCTTTAGGATCAGGAGAAATGCGCCCTTATTTTTAGTGAGGTTCTCTTCCAACCCACATGATTACCTCAAGGGTTGTGCAAAGCAACTGCATCTTTCCAGTGTGCGATGGTTCACATTTTGCAGGACCTAAAGTTAACTTGTGTCATAATCTATCTTGATGACATCACAGTGTTCTTGAAAACCTTCAACGAAAATCTTGATCACTTGAAGGAGTTGTTCCAAAGGTTATGTAAGTCTAATACTAAGTTGAATCCCTCGAATTGTACCTTTTTTTTAGTACTAGATGGTCCCAACCCACGAATTGTACCTTTTTTTTAGTACTAGATGCCCACGAATTGTACCTTATTCCAAAGGAAATTGGATTTCCTGGCCACTCCATTTCCCTAAAAAGGAATTCAACCTATACAGGACAATGTCGAAGCAATCTCAAAAATGCCTACCCTAAAAATCTACGGGATATTCAGGTATTTCTAGGTATGATGTGGTACTACCATCAGTTCATCCCTAAGTTTGTTCAACTCAGCGAGCCCCTTGTCCCTCTATTAACCAAGAATACCACTTATTATTGAGGTGCTGAACAAAAGGCCGCTTTTGAGACTGCCGAAGCAATTGTTACAACAACGTCCTATCCTACGGCATTCAGATTATAAGAAACCTTTTATCTTGTTTAGTGACGCCTCAGATTATGCCGTTGGGGCCATCTTAGCCCAATTGAATGAAAACAGTGTTGATCATCCGGTATCTTACTTCAGTAAAATGCTTTCAAAAGCGGAATGCAACTACAGCGGTACAGAAAAGAAGTGTTTTGCCGTTTTGTTAGCTGTGATAAACAACCGCACATTCTCATATTGGACCACCTTCACTGTAGTTATGGACCACCCTTCGTTGAAGTGATTACAGAATATGAAGGATCATACTGGCTGGTTATCTCGCTATTCTCTAAAGCTCCAGCATTAAGAAATGAAGTTTGAACACCATGTTGGGACCCTTCACACGAATGTTGAATGGTTGACTCAGCTGCCAGTCCTTCACTTGGATAATAATGAGGCGGAGAGGTTACATGACCTCTTAATGACCCCCAATGAATGGGAGGATGAGGATGATCCTGTCCATAAGACGTTAGCCTTGCACTCCTGTAATACAAAAGTGGAGAATGGGAGTTTGTATAAACAGGTGTGGGCTAAATGGCTGCCTTACCTTCGGCCCTTGGAACGCATACCTGCTATTCTAGAAGCTCATTCCACCCTAGTGCATGAAGGGACAATGAAGACTTAAAAGTGGATTAATGATAGGTACTATTGGGATGAAATGATGGAATCTATTGTTGACATCTTGGAAGCTTGCCTTACATGTAACAAGCAAACTAGTTTCAAGACTAGATACCAGTATTAACCAACTACCCATCAACAACCGTTCCACACCATCAGTTTGGATATATTAGGTCCCCTTCCTCAGACTACTAGTGGAAACAGATTTATCCTAGTAGCAATTGACCACTTTAATAAGTGGGTTATATCCATGGATCTCCCTGCCCAAATGGCAAGGCCACAGCCATGTTTTTACATCAACAAATTTTTACTTTTTACGGCTGTCCCCAAGTACTACTCTGTGATAATGGTAAGAACTTCACCTCCAGAGTAGTCAAAATCCTGGCCACATCCATGGAAGCTCAACAACTTTTCTTGGCTCCATATAATCCCTCCACCATTGGGACCGTGGAAAGAGCAAATGGAACCTTGGTTTCCATTCTTCAAAAAATGGCCTCCTCTGATCCTCTTTACTGGGATCAATACCTACCCAGTGCTCTTATATGATACCAGATTAGCTATCACCTGATTTTAAAAATTCTCATTCCATGTCTTGTATGGGTGAACCAGAAAAACCTGCCCTCTTAGATAAAGATGTATTCTCTTCTAGAGTTGAAGAACCTGAGAAAGTCATGAGAAGATTGGCTCAGCGCATAATCCAACTCCAATATGAGCTATGATCAATTTAGTAAAACAGTGACAAAAGTGGGGGGCTGCCAATGAGCTCCAAACCCTCCTACATTTCAATTGTCCAACATGGTATTATGCTACCATAACCACATCACTCCTAGAAGCAGTTAGCTTAGATTAATTTGGGAGGGTTTCTTCACCATCACTTACAAGAGAGGAAACGAATACTCTATCAAATCTTTAGCTACAGGTATTATCCTTAATAGCGTACATGGCCATTTCATATGGCCCTATTATTCCCCCAACATCCTTGAGGGGGGTTATGTCGGACATTTGCCCTCACAGCTGAAAAATAAGAATGCTTTGGGTCGAATTCAGCTGAAAAGGGGAACTGTCGGCCATTTACAAGTTGTGATACTAAATTAACCTATTTAAATGATACTAAGAATATATTAGCCAAAAGACCCTGGCCAATTCTCAGTGGAACCCCACCATTTGGGGTAATACAATTTCAGATTCTTCTCAGTCAATAACCACAAAATTGAACAGTTCTATTTCTCCAACAACGTGGTAGACCCTGTGGCATCTATCAGGTGGTACTCCCCCCAGACACAACCAGGTCCATATAAGCACCTATGCAGGAACCACCCCTTTTTATAGGCGTGACAGGGGTCCCCCAATGTACAAAATATTACCATTTGAGGATTAGCTAAAATTCATCAAGTTATTACCTCACAGGTACGTTCTAGCCAATAATGCTCTCACATTCAAAAGTTCATCCAAATTAAAGCGAGTATCCCAAGCTTCAAGAGGCTGATTCCACATATTTCCTAATTATACCAGTCTAAGCTATTCCGAACCTATCCTCAAATTCCCCCTGACCCTCAATACAGTTTAAAGACTGTTTGGTCAGATTTTGAGAGGGATTGTTTTCCTTGTTTCCCCATGATACTAATAAAAAATTATAAAAACTAAGTTTTATAGCAGTGCTTATTTTTAATTAGTTTTATTAAAACCTTTGTGGGATCCAGTGGCATAAGAACCAGCGAGAACAATAAGCTGGATTCCTACAATGTGTCCCAAAATCTTCGCTCACCCAAGCATCTTACCCTTATTAGGTCAGCAACCTGCTTAGGTAATAGGACCTTTTACCTATTAAAGCAGGTTGAGTTAACTTAAAGGTTAACTGTAAGTTTCTATCAGAGGCGTAGTCAACTGCTGATCAATTAAAAAGTCTCTTAGTCAATGGCAACAAGCTCCAATCAACATTTAAAATGATTTTAATTTATTCAATCTTATTTGATAATCAAATAACTTAGTTAATGTCAGAGATCATCCCTGACACATACTAATAACCTAATAGGATCAAATCCTGTCAGATAATTAGTACCTGGTATGGACACTTCTCCAAACAATAGTTATCATATGAAATGATAACTTTCACATCCAGCAGTAAGTCTCGGTCCCTAGTGGGGAAGCAGAAGGTAACATATTAGAAAATCTGGATAATTGGGTATACTAAAATCACAATAATGGTTCTTTTAGCCTCTAGCCAAACAGTGACTTTTGTTGTTCTCCATCACCTAAAGCCTTGTGAAACTCTCAGAATAACAGTTCTATTGACTGCGCTGAAGTCTGAAAATGTTCTCAAAGCTGAAAATTAGCAGTGAGGTCAAAAAATGCTAATGTGGTGAGAATATAGACTAATTTATTGTGTTTTAAAGCGTCAATACTTATAGGGCGCATGGGGACATGGTGCATCAGGGACCTTGATGGCCCTGTGAGATAAGGATCTTTTACTACATTCCAGATTGACTGCCTGGATGGTGCCCTATTGTACTAAGTCATCCTTGTGACCGCAGTGGTGGGGGCAGCACCTCCCAGGATTCATGAGGTGGGGATGAGATTCCTGAAGGTGTTTCCATTAATTCTTATATGCGTGATGCTTCCTATCAAATCTTATTTTTGTTGCCTTTAGGATAGGGTTCTGTTTGCACTGGTTCAATAATCAATCAGTTGAGTTCAATTCAGGATCAGGGATTTCAGCTTGCTTGTTATCATAAATCCCAAAAACGCCACCTCCTCTAGTTCCTTTCTTAGGGGGAATAATAAGAAGGAAGCAGCCATGAACTCAATACACCACGGTCCCCTGATTGATGCAGCAATGGAATACTCAGAGTTCACATTATGAATGACCTTATAAAGTCTGGACCAAAGAACGTCAAGCTTTTTCTGTCAACATCTGGGTTGATTGTGATAGAAGAGAATGAGGTCACCTAATTCAAATGTGTAATGATGGTTGTCCGATATTAAATTGGGATGACACCCTTTTGGTGGTGGTGAAAATGCCTTTCATGGCTAGAGCTTGAAGCTGGAATATTTAATTGATCAAGGACCTCAAAAAGATCAGAGTTCTCAGGAGCGGAGGTTTTGAGAAAAGGCTGTATGCTACTTAGGAGCTGGGAAGCACGTCCATATAGAGCTTAAAGGTGCATTTTAATGACTCAGTGGTAGATTATTCGGTAGGAAAGCAACGCGCTGGGTAGATAATGATCCCAGCAAGCAGGGTTGGAGGTGTCATATTCTGTAAAATAGAGACAAAGATTTCGTTAGCAATTTCCACTGCCCCATTGATTAATGGATTTTAAGGGGCGGTGAAACTTGTGTTAGTGCCAAAGAGCGAAGTAAGTTCTTGGACTACCTGAAAAGTGAAATTTATCCTATTGTCCAAAAGCAATTTTTTGCGGGCATCCATGCTTGGGGAAAACGGATCAAATAAGGAAGATAGCCTAGCTTTTTGCAATGGCAGTAGGAATTGAAATCGCTTCAACACATTTGGTCAGATGGTCCACGGATAGGAGGATATATTTTAGGCATGTAATACATTAAGAAAAGGGCCTCTCACATTGATTCTAACAATGCTGAAGGGTCCCATCAGGGCGATAATGAGTGTTGATATTGAGGACTGGAGTAGTCTTGAGATCGGCAAGTCATATAGGCCTCTAAGAACTTTTGGATAGTATCCATTATAAGGTCCCAGTACCATTGTAAATTCAACCATTTGTGTGTCTTCTTAACTTCCCTATGTCCCACAATAGTATGACCCTCTAGAATATTGTTTGTTCGGGAAGAAGGGCGGACATAAGTGTACCATTACTTATTGACCCTTTTGTAGAGCAGCTTATCCTTGAATTGGGTGTCTCAGGCCATCTTTCGAAGCTCATCTTGGACTTCAGAAGTTTCCAGCTCATAATACTCAGGTTGATAAATCAAGTCATACATTCAGCCTTCCTTGGTGACCAAAGCGGCTAACACCAGCATCCTAAAGAGACTGTCAACTTTTTGGTGGCACGTCCACACGATAAACAATAGTAAAATCATAACTCTGCAGCCATAATGCCATTTAGATAAACGACCATCTGGGTCCTTCATCTTTTGTAGCCACTAGAGCAAGTAATGGTCAATGATGATGGTAAAGTGGGTTCAGTAGATACAGGGCTTAAGATGTTTGAGGCTAGTAGACAGCCATGCATATCCTCTTGGTAACGCTTTAATTCAGTTTGGCCTTACATAGTGCCTAGTTAAACTAGGCCACTCGAGGTCAACCTGATTTTTGTCATGCTGGGCTAGGATAGCCCCAACGGTAACAAAACTTGCATCCATGGACAACAAGAAGGGTTGGTCAAAAAGTGGTTGGACTAAAAAGGGTTTAGTACATAAAGCAGTTCTCAACGCATTAAAACCTGTTCTTGTTCATGCCACCATTCAAACGGCACGTTGTTCTACAAGAGGTAAAATAGAGGCACAGGTAGGTCGGCAAACCTAGGGATAAACTGATGATAATAGTCCACCATGCCTAGAAACACATAAATATCCCTTAAGCTCTATGAGCGTGACATTTTTTATGGCGTCGACATTGTCTGGTATGGGCTGGATGCCATCCTTTAAAACTTAATGTCCCAGAAACTCCATTTCTAAAAGGAAGAAAGAGCACTTAGAAGGTTTAAGCTTCATAGAAGCTTTCCAAAGCTGAAAAGAATTTCCCTAATATGTTTGACGTGTTCAATAAAGGTTTTTGAGAAGACAGTATGTTGTCAAGGTAGAAGAGGATGCATGATAGCTTCAAGTCGCCAAGGACCCCATCCATGGCGCGTTGGAAAGTGGCCTGCGCGTTACAGAGGCCCTAGGGCATCCTTGTGGGCTTGAATAGTCCTTCATAGGCTATTAGTGCACAATTGGCTAGATCTTCAAGGGCGATCTCCACTTGCCAATATTCACTGGCAAGGTCCATTGCAGAAAAGTACTGCAATCCAGCAAGTGGTCAGATGGAGTCATCAATTCTTGGCAGAGGATAACTGCCCTTCTTAGTGATAGAGTTGAGATGTCAATAGTCCATCACAACCCGGTGGCTGACATCCTTCTTCCAAACCAATAGGAGAGAAAAGAGGCCCAAGGGCTGCGCAAAGACACTAGGAGTTTGGCGTCAGGTAGTTTTCTGAGCTCCACCGCCACCTGGGCTTCTTCAACCTTGCTCTTTCAGTAAGGTTGGTATTGGAAGGGTGGAGCATACCCAGTCTCCACATTATGTAAGACTCCGTTCATTTACTATAGTCATAGTTTGAGGCCAAAGAATAGGTCTGGATAATCCTCCAACAACTGTTAAACTTTGTGCAGTTGGTCTTCAGTGAGATCTTTTACATTCTGGTGTTGACCAGGGACATTGATGGGGGCTTTTTCAACCAAAGGTCCCTTAGTCACCCAGACCTATGGACATCATTGACAGCCTCCATTGGTAGTTGGAAATGGGCAATGGGACTGTTTGGTCCTAATACCTTGGGCTTGTTGGTAAGGCTAGCCAACAACACTGATATAGATCTGGATAAGCTGGATATAGAAATCTTGGGCAGGTTAGCACCTCCTTTGCAGACAGGTTGTCTAGGCCTCAGATTTCCAGCAAGTATCCGGAGGGGATGTTAACATGGACCTGGGTGTCAACAATGACTTGGGACTTCAGAGGTATTTTTGTTGCCCTAGGTAAGTAGATCGGCATGCCTTCTTGTTCATCAACAACAGGGGGCATACAGACTTGAGAGCCCCTTATGTAATAGTTGAGCCAATCGACTCTGCCATAACTCTCCAGTAGGCAGGCTCAGGCCTTGACCTCCGTCTTAGAGTCATGAAAGGTTATAAAAAACATGGGGACCTGATGCCCTAGTAGAGATAAAAAGCCGTCATCATAGACGGACTACTACTGAGTAGTCTCAAAGGAACTGAGATCCAAGAAGTAGGTCATAGCTAGAGGTTATCTATTGCAATGACGGGGGTATTTACAACGAGTTTTCCAAATTGAGTAGGTAGAGAATTTTAGGCCCCTATAGATCAAGTTCATTGTGGGCCAGCCGTGCCATACTCCATATAGTGCGGCAAGTCTGGAGCAATCTTGATGCTCTTCATCAACATGTACAGTATAACGTTTACATAGGAGCCACTGTCAACTATGGTGAGGACCAGAATCTTATGAACTTGAACAGTGATGCGAGCAACCAGACTTTTCAAACTGGGGAGGTAGCATGAGAAATATGGGAGAGTTATTGGAAGAAGAGTAAGCAGTATTATTTACTAAGTTATCAAATGGGTACTGAAACTTCTTCAGGTTCAATAGCTCCAGGATTGTTTGAGATTATGGAGGATTCTTGAGGCGTGGTAGGGATGTCAGCATGGAGCACTCGTCCTTCATGCTGACGGACCTTTTCCCACCTACTTGTTAAGTTGCTTCCAGCAGGTCTTGGCGCTGTCTCCAACCGTTGCAGTTGGAGTATTGTTGTTGAAAACTTTTTTTTAGTTTCTGCCACATTGACTCAATAATAGTTGGAGAGACCTGAAAAGGTAATCTTAGAATACAGGGTCAACGCAGGGATCTCGTTAATCCCTTCCTTGATTTTCTATGCAAGTAAAACCGTTCTTTTGTCCAATAATATTCATTTTTAACTTTTGTTAGAATCCTAACTTGGAAATGACAGCGGTGATATTGTCGTCCAAGGTAATACAATCAGTAATAACCAAAGGTTGCGCTTGGGCATAGAATTTCTGCGAACTCAATGGGGCTCTCCACTTTATTCAGGTGGATACCCATTTTTGTTTGCTTTTGTTGGACATGGTTTGGTTGCTGCTAAATCTATTGGATCAAGGCCGTATGGACCTGTTTCCAGGTGTTGTACCCCTTCAAAATGAGGAGTAATAATCTCCCATATAGTGCTGTTAAGGCAGGAGTGAATTTGCTTCACTTACTGATTGCCAGTGGCATCCTCCAAGGAACTCCCATATGCATACAGGAAGTAGGCGATGCTTTTCTGGCCAGGAGTAAATCTTTCTTTAGAACTAGGTTAGATTTAGTTACAAGAAGAATGGAGACGGTGTTAACGCCAGGAATTGGCGCAGGCTCAGAGATTTCAGTCTTTGCATAGATGAATGGGACCTGCTGGTCTAAATTTCATCTTAGGCCTTTGAGGTCCTCTTAAATATCATCCCAGTTTTGGTTGAGGGAGAAAATGGAAGCCTTATTCTTGACTTTCTCTTTTAAGGATTGAATTTCAACGCCTTGAAAGTTAAGCTGGCTCTTGAGGGTGGTCAAACAGGTTAAACCCTTGAAATGTTTGTTCGCTGAGAGATGTGGCTGTTTTTAATCTTGGTAAAAGTGCTAAAGTTGCTCATTTCGTCTGACAATGCATCAATGAAGACCCTAGGGCGAGGGGGCTCCATCTACTCAGAGTTTGTATCCATGAGATACATTCTAAATTTTTTGCATAAGGCAGCCAGAGCTACTAGCCTGTCCTTTTGCCAAGGGTCATCAGGGTCTCCAGGAATAAGTACCGCAGGGCTAGAGGGCCCTGAGGTCCATGGGTATTTCAGGTCTTTCAGGTCCCTCACGTCCTTTGGGCCTTCACTCCTGAAGGTATTATCACGAGAGGCCAGCTCTGATAGTGTTGTTGAAGGTTCCATTCCAAGTTTTCAACTTGGTGGGGGCGCAAGTTCCAAGCAGCCTCAAAAAGTTAAATATTCTGGCACTGCTGGTCCTTGAGGTTCCAGAGAACCCGCTATCCAACACCATAAATTGGCCTCAGGCTATATTGATTAATTTGCAAGTTATTGATAATGGGCTCACAGTTTTTGTGGATTAAGAATGAAGTCATGAAGAAAAAATCAATAACATGGGAGTGTAAGGTTTGGGTGAGCCCCAGTTGTCAGGATACTTCATGATGGTGAAACTCAACCAACTGGAGGAGGTAATGAATAGCTGGTTGAACAAAGTTTTGAAGGTTGCGTTTGGTTCTCAGGGTGAGTTCTCCCACTGGTAGCTAGGCTGTGGTATAAGGGTCTTGCATGGTAGAGGGCATGGAGGAGGCATGTAAGCAGTTGGAGTGGGTACCCACGGAGTAGATGCCATTTATTAACTGTTGTAAAATGTCGTCAAGGTTCTTGTACTGAAGTTAATACTGATTTTCATCAACTGAGGTCAGAGAGAACTGGAACATGGCCCAGAATTTTAGACTCCCCGGCTCCATGGGTGGCACTTCATACTGCGAGGTACTAATACATTAAACAATGCTCCTTGACTAATTAGCAGAATGATCTTTGTGACTGCTATTATTCTCCAATGATCCAGAATAGACGTTTTCACTTGGGAAAGCTTTGACCCTCCTGTAGTGAGCACCACTTAACTTGTTGTAACAATTTTATTGACTTGTGCTGAATTTCAAAAATGGGCTCAAAGATGAGAATTAGACGAGATGTCAAAAAACAAAAAAAGATGGAGAGGATATAGACTATTTCATTTGTAAAAAAGTGTCTATATAGGTAGCGTGGGGATTTGGTGACTCATGGACCTTCTTGGCCCTTTGAGATAAGGATCTTTTACTGCCTTCCAGATGACCGCCTGGGTGGTGCCCTTATTGTACTGCATCATCCTCATGGCTGCGGCGGTGGGAGCATCACCTCTCATGATTCAGTAAGCGGTGACAGGATTCATGAAGGTGATTCAATCAATTTTCATATGCATGTTGCTTTCTGATCAAAACTAGTTTTGGTGCCTTCAGGATAGGGTTCCATTTGTGCTGGAAAGTGAGTTGATCAGTTAAAATACAATTTTGGAGCTGGTATTTTGATTGCTCATTATCTTAAATCCTGACAGACACCATTGTCCTAGAGCTTCTAGATACAGTCACTGGATTCAGTAAGATGCTTCATAAGCTCAGTCTTTTAGTGGCTTAGGACGATCTTTACCTTGTGATTCTTCAAGAAAGTTTTCAATCTTCTTTAGTCAAAGATTTAGGAGTCAGAATTGATCAAATTTTTGGTTGACTCACTGGGACTTGATTCTGGAATGAGGAGTTCTTTTATCTACCATTTTAAACTTTTACAGACATTACAATATTAACTAAAAGTACCATTTTTGCTTTAGGATGCTGGATGCAATCTAATGAGCTGAGTGACACCATCTTTTCTGTGATAAAGTCTATAGCTCTAGTTGTTTTTAGTTGCTATGCTTAATATAGTAACTAACCGCATAGGTTGTAACTGACTTATTCTTTCCCATATTTATAACAAGAAGTTATGTTTCTTATCTTTAAAATCTTGGATTCTTTCCAGTTTAGAGAAGAGTATATTCTTGAATTATGTCTATGTCAATTCTGTTGAATAAAAAGCATTTGGTAATCCTTTATTCTCTTAAATCATAAACCTTGGATTTGGAGATTTTTTGATTTTCTTTTGAACCATCCATATTATTCTAATATATCTTCATGAAGCCGAAAAACATTTCTTTTCCAGGATTAACACCAAAATCTGAAATGTGGCTAATGATTGTTTTCAAAATAAGGTCATCAATAAATGATGCATTTGGATGCAATAAGTTAATTCTCTAAAATTAGTATCTCCATACAGGTTTCCTCTCTTGATAGACTAATCTAGAGGCGCAGCGATGCTTCAAAATCATCATTATTACTCTACACTTCCGTCAAGATTTTAAAAATAAAGTCATGTTAGCCCAAAACCGTAATTGTTCAGGGTTTATATCAGATCTCATTTCTTTGAACAGGTTAACTTCATTTTTCAAGAGATAAGTTGGAATCAATTCATTCTAACAGATGGGGATCTACTAAGCAACATGGGAGTGACAAAAAGCCAACATGGCTTTATTTCTGACCTGCTCAAACTTTTGTTTAAAGCATCAATATTTCTGTTTCTTAAGTCAAGAGTCCTGCCTTTATGATTTCCCCTTCCATTTTTAGATGTTCAGAGGATTCTTTGCCATGGTAACCTTCCATATTTTTAGGTTTTATTTCGTTGTAATTTGAACTCTTTGAATTTTTTTTTCTTTCTAATGAGTGTCACCTCTGTAGTGAGCCATAGTCTTCTCATAGGCCCTTGCTTGGAAATAAAGGTACCTATGTGACCTAGTCTCCAAATAAGGGTTATGAGTTAAACATATTAGACATTAAGATAGGATTTGATGTTATTTAGAACTCAATATATCCTCGTTTAGTTGATCTTCACTTCCCGTTATTCCAATAAATCTATTGTGTTAATACAGATGTTCACTCAGCAGAAAATATTTTGCTTGGACACTCTGTCACCATTTAAGTGATTATTTTTATACATTGTTTTATTTAAAATTACTAAATATAATACCCTCTTTTTTGAAAAGCTCAATCTTTTCAAGATGTCTTCTCATGAGGACATTCAAGATGATCCCAAGAATGGTTACTAAAATTTTACTCCAAACATTTCTCAGACTGATTATTAAAGATCTTACTTAAATCAAATGGAGTAAAGTTTAAAGAAAATAGGATTTAAAATAAAAAGTTTATTATGGAATAATTGAATTAATTCTATAGTTTTAGTATAATTCAATAATAAAATTTTAAATACAAGAAATTAGGTAATTTTAACAGCATTGTTCATTTTAGTTTTGGAACCTTTACCACCACTCAATATCATATTTGAGTAATTTTAAAAAGCTCCAAATTAACAAGCTCCAAAAAACCAACGCACTGCAAAACCCCAATGTCCTTGGCCCTACCGCCTGCTGCTACAAAATGGGTCAACGGCAAATCCCCTCTAGCATCTTCCAGCCGGTGTGAAAACGCTTACAAACTAGGATGACCAGCCCCCCAATGCCTCAGGTCAATAAAATACCCCCGATGATCTCGACCTCCACCTTGCACATTCCCATGCGGTGCCTCATAGCCCCATTGTGCTCCCCTGAAACATAATGTGATCTGGCCTCTGGGTTGAATATAGCAACTTGTTTGTATAATGAAAAACTAATCATAGAATAAGTCCAGGCGCTATGCAGCCTGCAGGCTTTAATATTTTCCGCCCATATAAGGGGTACTTTGACCTCAGCTTTACTTGTGAAGCCAATGCTGCAATTGCAACCAAAATTCTCCTGGTGTTCAGGGAACCCCATCCCAATCATTCGCACCTAGTTGCCTGATGACACCACTCTTGTGGTTCAAATTGCAGGCCTCCCCACCCATCTCCCCCTGAAACTTTATACAATGAACTATTAGCTGGGTTGTCAGTATATGGCGCTGACCTCATCCTACAATTTGTGTTTCTTAAAGAAGCCAATTGACTTGCAGGCCCTCACGCCTTTGCAACTATATGCCCAATATTAACTGAAATCGCCAATTCGATTCCCCTTGCTCCATTGTCCCCTCTGCCCTAACCACCCTTTCTGGGCCAGAGTAGACAAAGGGCGCACGATATGCCCCATTTTTTGACCTTGACCGCTCAAAGTGGCGGTGCCTCACCATAGCCTGAGCTGGAGCTCACATGCTGACTCCCCCCATGATGCTCCCATTGCTGAAATAAAAGCTTTTTTCAGAATGGGGCACAATCTTCCCTCCCCCTCCATCCAAAATGGTAGATGCACTGCCACAGATTCTTCAAATGATCAGCCTACATGTCAAACCACCAATCCTACTCAACTAATCAGGAGCCAGATGACCCCAGTAAAAACAAAAAATCACACCCATCCACCCAATCAGTCCACTCATATGCTGACCAACCTATCATTTTCAACTAAAATCCCTGGGGTTATTTGGAGGAAGTCAATGATTTTGGGAATCCCATCCCTGACTCAGTTGAGGCCCCAGGCCTCAAAATATAGCTAAACGCAGATTATGAAGCTCAATTTCCAACTTGGCACTATGCTCTACGCTCTGATGCTGATGGATTCCAAAGTGACCACCAACTCACCAAAGAGGCTGTTGCGTCCCCTAATTATCACCACCTCTGAAAAGCCATAGCGAAATCAGTTGCAGTCTTGGCCAATGGGATACCTGCCACTGACTTCCCACATTCAAAAAGTTCATAAAAAAGAAATCCTATGATTCCAAAAAGTTGTTACAAGGCAATACAAAAAGTTGTGATGGCTGCAAAATTTAGCCCCAAGAACTGCATTACCAGCAACAACATTATCACCTTTACCACGCTACCCAAAGTTTGCCTCAAGGCTGACAAAGATCTATCCCAAATATATCACCACCCTCCTCATAGCTTTATTAGAGAAGCCTGAGCCACTCAGCTACCTTGAACCCCATTTTGAGGATGCACCCATGCCTGTGCTCTCAGCGCTCTGCCATACACTGTCTTACACAGAGGAGGAAGATGAGCCTCAATATCCTGACTCACCCCTCACCATGGACACAGAGCGGTTTACTGCATCTAACCTGGTTGGATCATTTTAGTTTTTTATTTTATTTTTTGATTCTGTTTGAGTGATACACTCGTCTCTTTCTGTTCATTAAATTCTAGTTTGGTATAAGTTTTGCTCCCTGGAGCTCAGTATTTTCTGTCCCCTGGTCAGATTGCCTCAATTAAATAAAAAACAGTTTATTTTAATTTATAAATCAGTTGCTATTTTCATATTGCCTTCTTTACAGAACTCAGTTTTGAGACCCTGATGCAGGTGCTTCGTCTGATACTATATTATTTTTACCAGAAAGTTTATTTCCTTGTTAAAACTTATTTTTTTATACATTGGTATAGTCCTTGGTATTTACTAAATGGGCAATGCATTTTTAATAGACAAAATTGTGTTTTGATTAGCGGAGCTAACTTTTAAGCGCCAATATCCAATTTCTAATCTGTTTTCATAATCCATTTATATATTTATTGGTCATACAGTCTTTTGCTGTACTCTTGACTGTACCCCTTTTATATCTTAAATGTATAAAAACTTTAATTTTTGATCAATATTCCATTTGGAAATCCCTTGGGAATATCATAAAACTTGGTTAAACTTATAAGTTATTAATTTGATTTTTAGATTTCATATAATATCTCCTCAATCCTTAAAGAGGTCAAAGAATTACCATCTGGGATAATCAGGTCTACATCCAGGACAAAGGTGAAGTTTGATAGATGTAAAAATTGTAATAAAAAGAGGAAAGATTTGTTAAAAGTAGCTATCAACTATTCCTACTCCATCCTTTCCAGAGTCAACAGTAGGTGGTGAATATAAGTTTACATCATGAGTCACCACTGATAACTTCTGTATCCAATTCATAATCCCTCAGGAATAATCCAGATAGAAAAATTGATTAAATTTAAAAAACTAAGCTTTAGCTGATAAGTGTTAGTGGATGAAAGAGTTAGATTACTTCCATTAGATAGTTTTTAAGATTTTTTGAAACAGTTGATAGTTCCCCATATTGGTAGAAACTAATCATTTGACTAAGCCAATTGGTCTCCATAGAAGGAGACGAGGTCAATTCTGAGTTAATATTTATAGCATTTGCCAGTATTCAAAATTACTTATAAAAATTGCAGGAAGCAAAAAAAATTTTATACTTGGTTTTGAAAAAAGCGTCTAACTGCCATGGATAATTTCAAAGCCTTTTTTAGATCTCATGACAATAATTACTGGTAAATAACCTCAGAAATAAATAGTAAGTTTCTCAGTCAAAAAGTATAATAATTGCTTTAATTAATTGAGAAACACCTTTGATCAATGCTGGGTAAGTTTCAAGCATTCCCAGATTGGTACCAAGGGGTTGGTTATAATCTAATAATGCTAAATCAATGTAGTATATATGTTACAAACTATATTCCCAACAGAAATATGTCATTAAATTTTATTTACAAACGAAAATTTGAGCAACATACCAAAAATCAATCATATAAATTGAAATTTAACCTTCAGTTTAAAATTCAAGTTTAAAATTTCAAGCTAATACTCTATCATTGATGGAAATTTGAGTTCACTGGGTAACATTGACTTAGTGCCGTGATAAAACAATCCAGACACATCTCCATTTTTTATTAGATTTTTTCATCAAACCAACTACTCTGTTGTTCAAATTCACTTTTAATAGAATATTGCCAATTTTTACTACCTAATTAATTTTTTGGTTAGCTTAGCCGCGGACCCTGAAAAGGTATCCCATACTCTAGGCAATTTTTAAAATGTCAAATTTTTATGATGATCCAATTAACCTTTAGTGGAGTCTGAAACACTTTTTCTCAAGGCTCTTTAAGGCCTAGACCATGATTTTCAGAAAATAATGATTTTCATCTTTAAGTCTACCCTAATCAGCTCTTTCTTGTGCAACCTAACAATCTTTACGCCCTTGTTACTTTGCATCTTTACCAACAAGGAGTAGAACCGTCTTCAGTGTCTTGGTCTTTGCGTTGCTAATAGTTAATTCCTTGGTGAACTGGGTCTGGATACTAAATCATCTCTCTGGGATTAGGAGATTTACAGAAATTCTCACTACACCTTCAAAGTACTTGGTGTAAAAATAACAGAGATTTGAAAGTAAGGGAAACACGTTCCTAGTTACAAATTATCTATATTTTTGAAATAAACAGGATGAATAGTTACTATTATAAATAAGTTTTGTTTTTACAAAAAGTATTTAATTTATAAATCAGTCAATAAAAAATTTGGGCCATATGAGGACACATTGTCTAAAAGGTGTATTAAAGCCATGTGCTAAGATCTTTATTTAAATATGATATTTTTGTTTAAACAATTCCTTTAATGTTTAGAGAAAGATCCAACTAATTTTGTGATTAATGAAATAGGTTGGTTTATTATGCACCTGTTAATTTATTGTCAATAGAAGTTTATCTGACCAACTGATCCATTGACTATAGAAAATTTAAAAAACCCAACGGTCTTATTTAAAAAAATAAATGGGCTGAGTTACAAAAGTTTTGGTCAAAATTGGATATACCTTGTAAATTGATGTTTTACTTGATGCTGGTAAGGTTTGGGAGGAGAGAGTTTTATGACAAAATTAGTACACTTATTAGGAAATACTTAGCAGAGAGGTATTTCTTCAATTTTGAAAATATATCTCTTTGTAAAGTTTTATTTTTGGCAGATATATATGATGCATCCATTGTCAAATTATTAATAAGTTAAACAAATTATGATACAACGATCAAAATTGTTGGTTAAGATGAATTTGGTCATATTGAGGTGGCATGGGCTAAGAACGGTGTTGATTTTGGTGAGCATAAATTGACATCTCAGGCTTTTACAAAAAAAAGTGAGATATAAACGATACAATTTTAATTTTGTGTTAAATGTTGAATTGTAGATTTATTGTTGGATATTGTTGAATAGTTAACTGATCCTAAATTATCAGGTATTTTGATAGGGGAAATAATATTAGCTGATTCAAATTTATTATATATCATATCAAATTTGTCATTGTTTATGGAACAAAAAATCTTAAGTATATTAAACTTGGGATTTTTGGCCTAGTGATTCCACTTAATTATATTCAACTATGATGACATTGGCTCTGGGGCTTTGTTGGTCAAGTTGGACTTAATAATAATAGTCAGCTTGGTGACTTGGGCATGTGAGCTTTGTTGGTCTATGTCAAAATTAACTTTTAAAAGTTGATCAAGTTTTCAATCAAATTAATTACTAATGAGTGGTATGAATCGCCATAGTATGTGCTGCCAATTGCTTGAGAGGAGCATTGGTTCAGCTCTTTGCAAATGCTTCAGAAATGCTGTCTTGAGATAACTGTCAGTTATACACAGATCCTGAGGCTGTATGGAGTTACCCTAAATTCTGATAGATTGTAGACCCTCAGATGAATTTATTGTGTTCAACTGGATAAGTGCCACTGAGAAATGAGACGTCATGGGTAAGATGTGGTTAACATTGAACCCTATAAATTATCTTTAAGGTTACTAAAAAAATCGTTTATCACTACAAGTTAATTGTTTAATATACAAGATTTTTTGTATTTAGTACTTTTCCGTTCTAATAAGTTGAGAAATTACTTGGGATCAGAAGGATTAGGGCAGTGAGCCATTGTCCAAGAAAACAAAAGAAGAATACAGCTTTGAAGTATTGTTTCCAAGGAGTTTGTATATTGATTAAGGTCACCATATGGTCGATTGTCTCCATACCATAGACACTCAAAACTCCAAATTATCTTAATAAGAAGAACAATCCCAATTGAAGTAGGGTAAAATTTAACAGTTATATTGCATTGTTAAGGATAAATAGTGGGCTGCCAGGTGCAAGTATTAAGTATGTACTTTTTTAAACAACTTTATAGCCTTAGTCATGGCTGCTTTTTTCAACTAGAGGAAAGCAGGTGTTGATGTGTTATCTTAACCGAATTTTGATTAATATTGTTGTGCATAAACTATGAGATCATTAGATGTTTTCATGTTTTTAAGAAGCATTTATATTCGGCCATCTAGTACTAAAAAAAAGAAGCATCCATATTTAGATCAGAGAGATTGTTGCCAGTGAAACAGAGGAGAGACAGAAACTTTTGGTATAAACATGCTTTTATAATTTTTTGCATTATATAATAGAAGTGGATTTTTTTTTTAGATCAATGGATGTTTAATATTCTACTTAGGTCTAATTAGAAAATGCTAGGAAGTAGGGAGCTGACAGTAGTATTTGGTAAATATCAGCTGAGGAAAATACATAAACAATTTATACAATGAGATGATGCTTGTTAGTTTTTATCTATTTTGGGAAGGCCATCCAGGGGATGGACACTTCCTAATATAATTTAAAATTATAAGGAAATATAAAATATAAATGACACCCCATTGGGTTCATAACCCCTCCTGTTGTCAGCCAGGACCTCCAGGTTTAGGACGAAGGAGCACTCAAGCCAGCTATATGTATGGATATAACATGTTTGGAGGAAAAAACATTGTTTAGAAACCAGATTGGAAACCATTAGTTGATCAGTTTTCTGTTGCGTTGGGTCATATTGCCAAACAACCATTTCGGGAAATTTTCTAATAAAATGGAACGAAAACAATCATAACTTTATGGAGAGTATGAGTCATTACTGAAACGGAATCCAAGACACAGTAAAACTTTTCCATAGTGCTATTGCTATAGCTAGTGTATGAAGAGAAGAAGAATATATGACTCTATGTTGAGTGATAACATGTTTTTTGATGCACAGACTACTGCACCAAGTCTTGGCGAAATAGGCGCATGACCTCTTTTAAGATAACCACAGAGGGTGTACATTGCTCTGGGTGATTTACTAAACTTCCATTTTGCCACATACTGTGCATGAAGAATGAGAGTTGTTGTATCAATCCACAGTGATACATTACCAAAGGTATCTCCATACTGTAACGGTCAAGGAGTTGCCTGACCGCCACATTGCCCTAATATTCCCTATTGTGATGATTGGGGCCAAGGGTAATGGGCACAATCATAACAAATTTCGAAAATGGCAATCTGATGAATCAATTGCCTTGAAATTGAACTTAAATAAATATCTTGAGGTTGACAAGCAAGGAAATCCTTGTAAATGGCGCTCTGGCCAACCAGATGCTGCCAAATCCAATGTTTTTAAATAGGCGACAAGGGACTACTTTCTAATGAATGAAGCTCTGGACAACCAGATGTAGCCAAGTCTGATGTCTCCAAATGTGTTGACAAGGATGAAAAACCTTGTAAATGGCACTCTGGCCAACCAGATGCCATCACTTCAGTTGAACTGGGTAAGCCTCTCAGAAATGGCAATCAGGCAAAACAGAGGGCACCAAAATTATTATAATTGAATAAAAATTTAGAAATAGGATGTCAACAAAGGTTTTGGCTTTGAGAATAATTTGAAGCATAATAAATGTGGAAAAGTTTCTAAAACCACAAAGGTAACCTATCCTAGTGCTGGAATGGGTTTCAACAATGAAATCGAGGGTCTAGATCCTCAGTTTAGCCTGCCATTGAGAAGTTGCCTGTGGACTCCATGGAGAATAAGATCCACTCTTCCCCTAAGCCTAGTATAAATTTGACTTAACAAAGTTGTGTAAACAGTTTTGTCTTCTATAATTTTAAATAAAACTTAGTAAATTTTAAAGTTTGA
>JAKSZP010013682.1:0-60152 GCA_022478985.1 Massospora cicadina
GATGGACTACCACAAATTAAACAACCTCACCTAGAAAGATAGTTACCTGATCCCTCGCGTTGATAACGCTTTGGCCCAACTCTCTGGGTCCAAGTTCTTCTCAGCAATGGACCTGGCTAGCGGTTATTGGCAAATGGACCTTTATTCAAAAGACCAGGAGAAATGTGCCGTCATTTGCAGTAAGGGTCTCTTCCAGACTACCTGACTATTGCAAGGGTTGTGCAACGTGCCTGCCATTTTCCAGCAAGCAATGGATCATATCTTTCAGGATCTAATATTAAGCTGCGTCATTGTCTATCTTGATGATATTACAGTTTTCTCCAAGACTCTTAATGAACACCTTGCCCGTCTAAAGGAGATGTTTCAACATTTGCAGGCATCTAATTTCAAACTAAAGCCCTCCAAATGTACCTTTTTTTAGAGGAAGTTGGATTTTCTTTACACGCCTTCTCACAAGATGGGACACAACTGCTTTAAGATAAAGTCAAAGCAATATCCAAGATGCCTGCGCCCAAAACTCTTCATGACATCCATGTATTCTTGGGCATGTTGGGGTACTACTTTAATTTATCCCGAAATTCGCCCAGCTCAGCGAGCCCCTTGCTCGCCTCCTGGCTAAGAACACCCCCTTCCATTGGGGTACTGAACAAAAGGCCGCCTTTGAAACTCTGAAGTGGTTATTGCAAAAAAGCCAATACTCCGTCACCCTGACTACAGTAAACCTTTCATGTTATTCACAAATGCTTCTGACTACGCTGTTGGAGCTATATTGGCTTAATTGGATAAGCATAGGGTTGATCATCCCATGTCTTACTTTTGCAAAATGCTTTCAAAAGCTGAACATAACTACAGCATCACGGAGAAGGAATGTTTAGCTGTCCTACTCGCTGTTAAACACAACCGCCCTTTCCTATATGGAACTCCCTTCAAAGTGATCACTGACCACACCTCTCTAAAGTGGTTGCAGAATATGAAGAATCTTATGGGGCGGTTGGCTCTCTGGGCTTTGAAGCTACAGCCACATGATATGAAAATTGAGCATTGGGCAGGAACGCGCCACATGAATTTAAATGGGTTAACGCGGCTGCCCCTTCTTCACTTAGACAATAGTGAAGCAGAGAGGCTACATGATCTCCTCATGAATCCAGATGCTTGGGCTGATGAAGATGAACCAGTCCAAAAAATGCTATCTCAACATTCCCAAAACACCAAGGTGGAAAATGGGAAGTTATATAAGAAGGTAGGATTAATTGGTTGTCCTACCTCTGGCTGTCAGAGCGAGTTCCTGTCATTTTGGAGCCTCACACTATCATGGGCATGGCAGAGTATTCAAAACATATGAGTGGGTAAAAGAGCGATACTGGGAGGGCATCTTGGAAACCATAACTGAAGTCTTAGATGCATGTCTGACCTGTAAAAAACAATCCCGCTTCAAGGCCCAATACCAGTATCAACCTATGACGCTGCAACAACCCTTCCGCACCATAAGTTTGAATGTGGTAGGTCCTCTCCCTCAGACCACAGGTGGCAAGCGCTATATCTTAGTTAGTATTTATCATTTCACCAAATGGATTGAAGCTGTAGCTCTCCCCACTCAGACTGCTAAAGCCACGGCTACCTTCTTACACCAATACATTTTCACCTGGCATGGATGTCCTGAGGTCCTCCTATGTGATAATTGGAAAAATTTTACCTCTCAAGTGGAGAAGCTCCTTGCCACCTCCATGGGAGTGCAACAACTCTTCTCGATCACTTATAACCCATCCACAAATGGTGCTGTAAAAAGAGTAACGTAACCCTGGTCTCCATACTCCACAAAATGGAAATTCAGACCCTCTCCACTGGGATCTTTATTTACCCAGTGACCTCATGGACTATAAAATTAGTTTTCATTGCATCTTTAAGATGTTTTTCATTCCATGTATTATATGGCTGAGAACCTGGGATACCAGCTCTATTAGCAAAAGTTATTTTCACTGACAGAATGGAACCAGAAAAAGCCATGAAAAAGTTGGCTCAAAACATCATCCAATACAAGTGGAAGCTATGACTAACTTGGCCAAGACAGTCTCAAAAGAAGCTAAAGCTAATGAGGTCTGAACCCTCTCCCTTCCTTCCAAGTATCTGACTTGGTGTTGTATTATCACAACTGCATCACTCCTAGAAGTGAGAAGCTTGGTTCATTCTGGGAAGGGCCATTTTCAGTAACATGCAAGTGAGGGGATGAGTACTATATCAAATCCCTCGCTTTCAGAGTCACCATCAATTGGGTATATGGCCGCTTTCTATGGCCTTATTCTCCCCCAACATTCTTGAGGGGGTGATGTTGGACATTTGCCCTCCAGGCTCCAGGATAAGAATGTTTTGGGGCAAAATTGGCTAGAAAGGGAAATGTTGGACATTTACAAATCCCTATAATAGTGAGCTTGAGTTAAATTTAAATAACGTATTTGTTGGCAAAAAGACCCTGGCTTATTCTTGGTGGAACCCCGTGAATCAGGGCAACACTATTATGACTACTAACTGGGCAGATAGTGCTAAGTTGGGAAGTTGAATTTCCCTGACTTCATGGGTAAACCTGGGGAGTCCATCAAAGGTTTCTCCAACAGTCACAACTAGTTCAGAGCCAGCACCAAATTGGAGACCACCCTCTTTTATAGTCTTGGCAGGGGTCCCCCAGGGTGCAATATATTTTGATAAAAGGGTTTGGCGGAAATTTATGAAATTGTTACCCCATGGATACATATTGCCAATGATTAAATCCCCATCATTCATTCAGCCATAGTGAAGAGAGTTTTCCGAGCTTTTATAGACTAAAACCCCATATTATATAATTTGGAAACTTCAAAGCCATCCAAACATCAAGCCTTGACGTTTTAAATACTTTTATTGATTTATTAAGTATACACTCTCTTTTACCCTGCGCGGCTAATAAACTACTATGAAAATTAACCCTTTTAATATCTATTTGTTTTAATTATATTCATTCAGGTGGTGAGAAAAGCCCCTCACATATATTGTTAGATTTGAGGCACAAAGCACCAATGAGCCTCCTTTCAAGCCAAAAATCCAACAATCAGATTGATAGTTTACTGATATGATAGTGCAGCTGTTATTTTTTCCAAACCTAGGCTTGTTCCCCCTCATGCATTTGATTAAACAACCTTTGAGAAAAAAACCTTTCTGGATCTCAAGAGAAGCCCAAATTGAAAATCTAACAATTTTTGGGCTTCATCTTTTGTATTTTTTTTTATTTCAATAAAAAGTCTTTTTCTCAGCTTGAAATTACTTTTGTTGGCTTTTTCAATCCCTACCAGTTTTGGGGCCAATGTAGCGGTCTTAGGCTTATTACACCGGTATAAAATTTATAATTTATGCTGTAAGAAAATTGTGCCAATTGGATCCATTTGACCTGGGAATTTGGTCAGTTTGAGATGTGACAACACAAAGTTGTTCCAGGACCTGATTGACCCTTTCAGTCTGACCATCTGATGAGGATGGTAATCTGATGGTTGACAATGTTGGATAGTTAAATTTTTCAAAAGTTGTTCCCAAAAAGAAAAACAAACTATGATTCTCAATCTGGAATTTCATCATCTGTAAGACTATTTCAAGCAAATATCTCATTGGTGACAATTTATGTAACTCTGTTAATAATTCACATTGAGCAAAGAAGGAATCAGCATACTTTGTCATTCTGTCAACCAACACCATGATAATATCCTTCACTTATGCTTTTAAAAAGCTTGAAATGGAATCAACGCTTAATGATGACAAAGGGCATTTAGGATTTGTAAGGGGTGTAGTTAACCGTAGATAGTGTTCAGAGTTGCTTTGTATGTGCACATGTCAAAAAATAATAGGTTATTCCTTTACCTTCTTTAATGATATAAATCAATAAAAGTATTTTTTAATAAATCTTATATTTGTGTGATCTGAGATGTCCCGCATGTGATTTGTCAAGGCAGAATTGGATCACTCCCTGCTGAAGATCAGGAGTTGGAACTCAGATTTAGCTCTGATGAATAATCTCTGCCTGAACAGTATACGCCTTATAAGAATCTCTTTTTGTTCATTCATCTCTTCTCCATGCAGATGTTTCCCCTACTTGCTATGCCTCTGAGATGCTCAAATTCAATTTTTAACCACACAGAAACCATCCCAAAAATAAGCAAATAGTCTTGAAGTCATCATTGTTGCAGGGTAAAACTAATTAAATTATTTCCTTGAAACATATGTTGGGAGTCAAAATTTAACCAATCTGGTAGAATGTTTATGACTGTGGGCGATATTCAATTTGTAAATTATGCTGAACCAGTTCCAGATTCCATTGAGCTTGCCTCTGATTCATCACCTTAGGTGTTTTGTAAATTTCAATGCCCAAAAATTAGTGTGAATAACAAAGGTATGTCAAACATAAAGTAGGTTTGTTACCTTTTCTTAATTGTAGGCACAATGGTGAGAAGTTCCTTATCATATATAGGATAATTATTTTCAGTTAGAAGAATTTTCTTGCTGAATTATAATATTGGATGGTCCATATTGCCTGGTTTTACATGATGTAGGATGGCACCAATCACAAAATTTGATACATCACATATAACTAGGAAATGTCTTCCTGAATCATGATTTAGAAACATTGATACCTGGACTAATTTCTCCTTTATTGCCTTATATGTTATATACTCTTCTTGGTTCCACTTCAACGGTAACTTTACTGTGTATGGTAGGTGGAGGAGATTTTTCTGATACATCCTTAATAAAGCGCATCAAAAATTAATGCTTCCCAAGAAATTCCGCACTCCTGTTTGTTCCTTTGGAACTTGCCATTCTTGTACTGCCTTAATTTTGTCTGAAAAACTGACACTACTTTTTTTAAAACAAAAAGGTACCCAATAAAATGACTGAGTATCTATTAAATTTGCATTTATATGCCTTTAATCTGAGATGGCTTTAGATATAGCTTCCAATACATGCTGTTGATCCTGTACATAATCCTCATGGTTCTGAGAAAATATAAAAATATCATTCTATTTGGGAAATGCAGCACTGACCAACAAGACCTCCAAGAACGTGGTCAATCATCCTTTGGAAAACTGAAGGCGCATTTCATAACCCTAAATGCATGAACTTATATAAAAATCCCCAAATGGCATTTATATGTCATACTTCTGGTGATCAGGACGGAAGGAAGATGGTTGAATGCATTAACAAGGTAAAGCTTAGCAAGATTAAGTATACTGTTATGATGATAAGATATCTTCCACAAGCGGCATGAAATATGGATCAGGCTCAGTTACTGCATTCAACTGGAAAAAATTTAAAACAAGGGCTTTATCTCCAATGGACTTTGGAACAAGTAAAATTGGGGACACCATTGATGATTTAGAGGAGAAAATAGCCCTACCTTGAACATTCTTTTTACTTAGTCATCTAGTGTTTCTATTGCTTTAAAATTTATATAATACAACGGGCATCCTTGAGCAACTTCAGTCCCTTTTTTAGAACGGAATGAAAACATAAAATGACCTGTTAGAGAAAGAGATAACCCACTTTTTACCTAAAACTGGTTTAAAGTCTTAAACTATCAGGTACCCTAGGTACATCCACTCAGCACATTGCATTTAGTTCACCTTTGATCACTGATGAAAAACTTTCAGTCAACTGGGCGCTTCCCCTTTAAAAATGTAATTATATCTATTTCCCTAAAAATGGAGCATAAAAATGCCACCACCACATTCCAAGAGCAATAATATGGGGCTGATCTGGAAAGTCATGGAAGTCTTCAAATAGCCCAAATAGACCTTGTTTAACAATCAATAGAATTATTACTCTCTAGGTGGGGATCTTCTTAGTCAAATTGGCCATAGACCATTCCAGGTTCTTTAATCTATAGATTCATTCACTGAACAAAATCCATGTAAAGACAATTTTCCTCATCACCTATGTCAACAAACAAAACTTTTTTCCAGCTTTTCCTTTATCCTCCAGTGTAACAAGAAAATATAGATATGATTAAAGCTTAAAGAGATTTTTATCGCTACTTAAAGATTCAGCTGACTTTTTTATAAGAGCTTGTAGTTAAGTCTAGGTTTTTTCATTCAAATTTCAATAGCATTGGGTTGTGGTTTGCTTTATAAGCACTTTCTCCTCCTCAGAGTCTTCATCAATATGTTAATTCTTTAGTGTATCCCAAGCTATGAGATATGTAAATTGGTTCAGAAAATCCACGTTGATTCTTTTTCCTTATACTCTTTAAGAATCTTGACTTTACAGGACTAAAGATAATTGACGTTATACTTGGGTTTCCAACTCTACTTAACCTTTGAGCGTTTCTGGTAGTTTGTCAGCTTCCATTTCAGACAAGAGATCAGGGTATCAATTCTGCCAAAACATATGAGGTAACTGAAATTTTAAAGCCTCTACTGCCTTTGCTAATGGGTAGAATAAACGTGCATACTTGAATACTGGAGTTGAACCTTGTGTTTAGAGAAGGAGAGAAGTCCAAGTTGCATCTTAGGACTCATTTAGGAATACTGTACATTCAATTAAGCTTAAGAATTCTTCCGTTGGATCAGGTAAGTGTATTTGATCTTCAAATAATTCTTGTAGCTGGGTTGACTCATATTTAAATAATGCAACAACTGGCTAATCTGCAGCAAAATTAGTGCTACACTTCTTTCTGCATAAACCAAGCTCCCCACGAAATGAAATATCAAAACTTTGGTTTTGACTGAGCAATAAGCCTAATATCAGGTGGACCCAAATGGACTAATCCGCCATAGAGATTAAATAAAAATAATTTACATGTATTGTCTGAGATTAAATGGATCTCGTTTGAGAGAAGAGTGTTATTAATCAAGTCATATTACAAAATGGGAGGGACTTGGCGCAAATTTCCTGCCAATTATTATAATCAATGAAATTGATTGTCAGTGCTGACAGAGATTGAAAATCAGGCAAGGAGCTAAGTAAACGCCAGACCCCAAAGACCTTATTTCAATAAAATGATTAGTTAAGTGGCCTGGGTTTGCATTAGCTGAGAAGTATATATCTTACTAATACTCTAATATATAAAATTGAGTCATGTAGGGAAGAAGACATAGTGTCCTAGAGGACAATCAAAAATTATGAATAAGCTTTTTGTCCAAGTTTAAAAGACTGTGTTTTAGAAAAAAGTTCTGTACAATTCTCAGTTAATGAATGGTAGAGCAATTCTGCCATATGATATTATTCTTTTCACTATCACTACAATTGATGAACTGACCTACTCACTCTAGGGGCTCTGATTGAATGACTGGGTGAGCCAATTGCAATAAGTTTTTTATTTGATCATAGGTTTATCACTAGCCAATTATAAGAGTCTTCATATCTGGTACATGGAATTTTTCTCATGCTTTCTAACGTGTCCACCTATGTCAAAGCCTTAATAACTTGACAATGGCTCTTCCTAAGCACACCAGCTCCTCTCAACTTCTATTGGTAACTAAACAGGACAAGTCTAAACATTAAACAGTAAGTATTCTAGTAAGCTGGAGTTATTAGCACTAAATTATACAAATAAAAGCAGATCTTTTAGTGTTTTTATATCTAAAAATATGAGAAATTTTTAGTAAATGGGGAATTCAGTGTGTTAAAATTAGTTGTTGGATAATCATTGACTTGATTCCATGTTCCACAATTCAAATTCATGGTATAATCTCAACTATTGATATTGAAGTCCACCAAAAATTGTGATACATTGTATCTGACTACACACCCATTACTCAAACCCTTATTTTGATGAATTGAAATCCCACTATAATCACTAATTCACAATAGTTGTTAGAATTCATAACAAAAGATCTGATGAATCTTAAATGAGGTGATTAACTATAAAGTTTCCAATTACTCTTCTGAACTATTGTTTTTATTGCTAGATTTACTAATCAACCATTAGAATCTTTGAAAGTAATTTGTCTGTACTAAAGGTTATTAAGTTTTTCGCGTAGAAATATATACAAGAAGCTAATTCAGTCAGAAGTGTTGGATTAAGCCAACTTTTAACCTGTGCAAGTAGTGCATAAAGTGACCTTGTTTTACACAAGTGGTGCTGATAGCAGGGACTGGATTAGCAAAAAAGAAGAAATCAAAAAACTAACAATGGACATAGCTCATGAAGGGGGAGATGGCAAGAATGACCAGTCATTTTCTATGTTAACCCTCCTACTACAAATCAAATAGCGCTTAAGGAATTTGTATTTCAATATTCCCTCTTTCAAAATCTTTGAGACTTATATGTTCACTGGGGAGCAGCAAAGACAGATTGGACAGATGTTACTTTGAAGATTCCATCTTTTCAGTCATGGACAAACTTAACTAATCCGCCTTATTTTATTGTCAGCATAATTAGGACCAGCTCATTCAGCAATATGAGCATCTATGAACTTATAGCCATAGTCAAATATTACAGCAAGCTATTAATCTAGTCTGAATGTGGCAATATGTTACCAGATATCTCCAACTGTTTGTACAGAGTTCACAATTGTCCAATTTTCGTCATTACAACCTGGTTATGGAAGCGTTTAATAGAAATCAGCAATATGTTAAGAAGCTCTGAGATTTTAATAAGCAACTAGAAACCAGTTACCAGGGTATCCATCAGGCGGTTAATGATAACCATTATCTTAGCATGCAGATTTCACAACAACTGGATAAACTTATTGAACAATTTAAGAAAAAGTTTTGGCTATAGGATATCAAGCCATGGACAACTAAAGATTAACAAATGATTGGAAATAACGCATGACACAAAACAGAGAAGAAGTTGGGCGTAACCTTGTATCTCTGGGGGATGTTACTAAAGGTAGGGCTTCCAATTTTAGGTTCAATGGTGCTATGCCCAAGTAGCCTGACTGGCAATACTTGAAGCTGATTAAGTTGCACAACAAAGTATATTTTTTATTTAAAATGGTGCCAAGTCACCTCTTATGTCCCATCAGCTATAGTATCCATCTTATGGTAAGTATGGGAAATGGTCTTATTGAAGTAAAATAACAAAACGAGATATAGAAATATGACATAACTTTTTATAGCTTAAAATAGAGGTTTTGTATGCCGCATTTAACAATATAAACTCTAAAAAGGAAAAAGATTAATAAGATTAATGGGGTTGACATCCAGAAGGGAAGCTCTTGGTTGGGCGATGCATTCTGGATGGTAAGATGCCTTTGTATCATATTTTTGATAGGCAAAATTGTAAGTTGAATGCACCAAGCTGTATGAGACTTAATATCACATAGGTTGATCGCTAAGAAGATTCTTGAATCTTACTCTTTTTTAGGGTTTTCTTAATTTGCTGTCTCAAGAGCCACCTTAAGTATTGGTCGCCTGAACTTCAGATGAACCTTCATTTATAATTGGTCAGGATTTCATCTTGGTGTATCTTAGGATCAATTTGGTCTGATGGAATTTTCCTAGGATCAGTTTGATCTGTACCAACTTTAAATTTTTCTAAGCTATTTATTGAGGTAACTCCTATTACCTCTTCTCAGTCTAGGCGTCAATCTGGTTGTGGAGTCAAAAGGTCAATATTCTGTCTATTATGTCTGATATAAGGATATATAACATCACCCTTTTAAGAATATTGACAGGTGAATACTGATACAAGAAATGGCTATGTACGCAATTTATTGTTACTCCAGTTTCTAAGGACTTGATTGAGTAATTTTTTAGCACTAGTGGTGCCCAACCCAAAAGGGGGAGCAGCCACGCATCTACTTGATTGAGTATTAATCTCTCTGTTTGTAACTTATAGCATATGGCCCATCCCAGATGGAATCTAATCTTTACTCCTCAGGGTACTATACAAGTATTAAAGTACATGACTAAGTCTGAAATCTTGGATGTGAAAAAGGTTGGTGAGCTGCATTTGCAGCATGACCTTCTCTTGTAACCATCTTGGATAGGTTGACCATTGACTTTTATTGAAGTTGTATAATTTTCTGGGCTAATCTCCTTAGTGCTTTATTGGCTCTTTGGTATTACCAATGATAACTTCACAAGCTAATAATGTCATGGTTGGATGACATAATAGTAGGCACTGATGCTAGAGATAAGGCTGGGCGACAGGAGGCTCAGAAGATGAAGCTTCAGGCTCTCCCTGACCTAAAGCACACCTTAGATCAACGCTGGGTGCAGGCCAAGCATGCCCAGGTTGATACTGATGGGGTGCAAAACGCCCAGCCTCTTATCTCGGCCCAGGCCTTGAAATGAACAATTTACATTTTAAATGGAGATGGTTTGATTTGCTTGGTTGGAGAGCAAGGGTTCGAGTCCCACTCCAGCTATGAAATTTTGACTTCAGGTAAAATAAGGCTTCAATTGATTACTCGAGTGAAGGCACTTTCAGTGTATTTTACCAAAACGGACAGAAGCATCTGTTTATTGGAGCGTCAAGGCTTGGGTGGACTTCCGCAGAACCTAAATTTCCCCAGCCCATTTTAAATATGTTTTTGCGACCAACATTCCTTGTTGATTGACTTTCTTAATAAAAACCCCCGTTATTTTACGTTTTTTCAATGGTTCCTTGGGCAAACTTGGTGGTGGACCTCTTTGGGGAGGTCTCCAACCATGTGGGCCACTACCTTATCTCGCAATTTACCAAAATCCCAGGGGCACCTGTGGGCCGCCCAGGTCCCCTCCAGATCGAGGCACCCAAAGCCCCTGACGTCAAGCCACACTTGATTATGGACGCCCCTCTGGGGTCCACTCAAGCGGTGATGTTCCTTACTTACCTGGTATTTTATGTTGCTCTTTACACACTTGCTTGGGGTACCCTTTGCACTGGCACCGCTTGAGGTGCCTTCCTACCCATTCTTTTAATGGCTAGTTCCCTAGCAATGTGGGTTTGCATCCCACATCACCTTGCTGGGAATGGGAGAGTTACAGACACTCTCTTGACAAATAAAGTCAGCTTTCAGGTTCATTTCCATAAGGCATTGAAGGGAGACATTTTGTTAATTTGATTGAAACTTATCCTTTAAGCCATCAAAGTACTTGGTAGATATTGGTCCCAGAGAAATGGATCAGTGGTGCCATCTTGCATAATATTGAAATCAATGTTCCATTCGCTCTTTCTACACCCCCATTAGTCTATGGGTTGTAAAACACTGAGAATAGTTGTTAAGTTCCCATGATCATGGCTAATATCTTCACAACTCTTTATGTAAAATTCTTACCAATATTGCATAGCAGTACTTGCGGGCAGCCATGCCTAGTAAATACATTTTGATATAGAAATTAGTAGTATCATTAACGGTCTGCGCAGGAAGGGCATTTTCTTTGACCCACTTCATGATATTATCAATCCCTACAAATGATATATTGATTCCCTCCTGTTTTTCAGGCAATGGACCTAAAATATCTAAACTTATGGTGTGAAAAGGCTGCTGAGGGGTCATGGGCTGGTACTTGTACTTGGACAAATGCAGCATCTGCTTTTTACAATTGATGCAAGCGTCTAAGTCTTCCATTTCAGAGTCCAGTATTCCTTCCTAATAGTAGTGTTCTTGATCCATTCATACATTTTTGGCTCCTCCATGTCCTAAGATATTGTGCGCTTCCATTTAACTAAAACTTGTTTTGAAGGTCGCAAAAAAGGAAGCCAGTTAATTCTGACTTTCTAGTAAGGTAATCTGCCAATAATCTTTGTATCTTGAGCGTGTTATTTGAGCATCTTCTGAACTGGTTCATCTTCAGCTTCCCAAGAGTTTGGCTTCATGAGTAGGTCGTGTAACCATTCAGCTTTGCAATTGTCAATATATAGTAGGGGCAATCTGGTCAGTTCATCTACATTCATATGCTTCATTCCAGCTCAGTGGATGATATTCATGTCATAGTGCTGAAGCTTAAGAGCCTAGAGGACTAGACTTTTATCAAATATTTCATGTTTTGCAGCCACTTTAAAAGAAGCGTAGTTTGTCACGACTATAAAGCTTGTACCATACAAGAAGGGCTGAAAATGTTTCAAAGTTAAGAGAACAGCTAAGCACTCATTCTCCATGATGCTATAATTTCGCTCAGCTTTGGAAAGTGCTTTGTTATAATAGGACACCAGTGGTCAATGCCATCCTCATACAGTTGAGAAAGGATGGCGCCTACAGGTTAAGTCAGAGAGATCAGTAAACAGGATTATGGCTTCCCATAGTCCAGATTTATAAGATTATTCATCCATTAAACAAACTCTTCATTAGTACAAATGCAGTTTGTTGCTCTACTCCCCATATGAAAGGGGTATTTTTAGTAAGCAGTTGGACAAGAGGTTCAGGGAGTTTAGAAAAATTAGGGATCAATTGACTGTAATACACCATCATTCCTAAGAATACCTGTATGTCTTGAAGGCTCTTTGGCTCTGGAATATTGGAGATTGCTTCAGCCTTATTATACAATGGCTCAATTCCTTCCTGTGATATGGCGTGTCCTAAAAATTACAGGTCATTCTGGAAAAAGGTACACTTTGAAGGTTTTAGTTTGATGTGGTTCGCTCTCAGTCATTGTAAAGCTGACTTGAGGTGGTCTAGATGATTGGTAATTGGTTTGATAAACACCGTTATGTCATCTAGGTATACAATCACACAGCTGAGTTTAAGATCTTGCATGATGAGATCCATCGCCTGTTGGAATGAGGCAGGAGCGTTGTATAATCTTTGAAGGAGCTGAGTAGGTAGGAATAATCTTTCCGTGCATATCAATGCGCATTTCTTTGATCTTTTGGCAATAGATCCATCTGCCAATAAACGCTAGCAAGTTCCATCATGGTGAAGAATTTGAGCCAGGGAGTTGGGCCTGAGCATTGTCAATTTTGTGGAATAGACAGCTGTCCTCCTTAGTGAGGCTGTTTAGCTTCCTATAAACCATCACTATTCTGTGACAGCACCATTATTTTTCTTTGTGAGTAACAGTGTTAATGATCATAGACTCTTGGATGGAACAAGTAATCTGGTATTTAATACTTGCTTGAGCTTGTTCTACATGTATTGGAATTTCGATAGAAATTATGATAAGCAGGTGCTACAAAGGCTACAAAATTATTAGTTCTGTGGCTCTAACAAAGATAGACACAAGTGCAACGAAGTTATTAGTTCCGTTGCTATAATTGATACCAATTGGAAATACAGAATCCTGTATGAATAGACCAAAATTAAGCTACGTGAGACAAAAATAGAGGTACTTTATTGTTAGAAGTGAGGGATATTTATAGGGCTAGATTTAGTAGTTCTTTATGAGGATTTTCAGGCTGCACCTGAGGTAAGATCTTTCCTATTAGATGACCAATATACCTGATTATTAGTATAGTTTTTGATTGTCAGATCTGATTAGGTTCTTATTAGATGAGATTGACCTTCTTATGTGATATTTTACCCCGTCAGATAGCTTAGCATCATCCTTCAGAGGAGGCTGATAACTCCGAAGGGTTGATTGTCAGTCTATCTGAGAATCAGATATCTCTGACTGGGATTTTACAATCTCATTAGACTGAGATATTGAATCTCAATCTTGAGTAATTTTGGTCATCACAGTTTAATCCCCAACAATGACTCCTCAAGATCTTGCCTAGGGGGCACATACTTATGAAGAAACCTACTATGAACTCTATTGATAACAGTCCCAGTATCAATAGCTGCAATGGAGTATTCAATACCCTGACAATAGTAATATGGTAAGGACCAGCCCATAAGGTGTCAAGCTTGTGAATCCTTCCTCCCAGGCTATGATGATAGAAGAGTACAAGATCCCTGACTTGATATTCAGGTAGCGTAGGTCTACTAGCGTTGGTTCTAGTTCCCTCTTATAAGGTGGTAGCAGCAATGGAACTCAAAGCTAAAGCTTGTACTCAGATGATTTCATCAGCTAGTCTCCTCATAGCTAAATCAGTAGTTTGCGGGGTAGCATTATCAAGTATAGGTTGTACACTTGAGAGTAGAATAGGATCCCAACCATAAAGAGCCTTAAAAGGAGACATTTAAATTATATGATGATAGCTAACCCTAGAGGCTAACATTGTAATAGGTAAATAGAGATTCCATCTACTAGGATTATTGGAGGCCATCTTTTGAAGAATGGCTACAAGGGTACCATTTGCTTGTCCAACCGCACTATTAGTAGAAGGATTATAAGGGGATGTAAATGACTGATAGGTACCCATTAACTTAGTAAGCTTGGATACCACCTGAGAAATGAAGTTGGTCCCATTATACAATGATAGAACTTTTGGGCTACCATGCCTGGTGAAAACTTGTTTAAAAAGGAAGGATGCAGTAGCCTTAGCGTTGACCTAGGAAACAGAGATAGCTTCAATCCATTTGGTAAAATGGGTGATAGCTAATATAATATATTGTTGTCCATAATTGGCAGTAGGGAGAGGGGCACCACATCAATACTCATTTTAGAAAAAGGTTCTGAAGGTCCCACAATTTTGTGTTGGTACATCAGATTTCCACTACGTTGTTGTTGGCAAGTGAGACAAGTCTCCAACACATTGTGTACAGATTCCCGCATTTTATCCCAGTAACAATGATTTTTCAACCACTGTAAGTTCTTAGCGACAGCTCCATGCCCTACAGTTTAATGAGCCTCCATAATAGTATCAGTCCTCTCAGAGGGCTGAATAAAAGGCAATTATTTAGATCCCAACTTCTTGTAAAAGGAACCTTCTTTAACCTGAGTATCCTCAGTTAAGGATTGTAGCTTAGCTATAATGTCCTTAGATTCATGATACCAGAGCTCAGGTCTACCAATCAGGTCATAGATACGATCCTCCTCAGCTGAGAATAACGTTAGTATTGGCAATTGAGAAAGTTCATCAGCATTTTGGTGTATAGCTCCAGCGCGATGTTGATTTTAAAGTCATAATTCTGGAGCTTTAACGCCCATCTAGCTAAGCGCCCATCATGGTTCTTAATTTGTTGTAATAATTTCAAGGAAGTGTGATCCGTGACAATAGTGAAATGTTTGCCATAGAGGTAAGGGCGGAAATTCTTGATGGCGTATAAGACTGTTAGGCATTCTCTTTCAGTAACGCTATAATTGCGTTCTGCCTTAGAAAGGGTTTTATATAGTATGTGATGGGATGCTCAACCAGGTTGGTATCATGTTGAGCCAGAATGGCCCAAATAGCAATATCACTGGCATCTGCAAATAAGATAAAAGGTTTAGAAAAATCAGGATGGGATAAAATTGGTGCACTAACTAAGGCTTGGCGCAAAAGATCGAAAGCTTGCTGCTGCAATTCTTCCCATATAAAAGGGACTTCCTTGTGCAATAACTAAACTAAAGGCTCCGCAATCTCAGCAAAATGGGGGATGAATTGTTGGTAATAACTAAACATCCCTAAAAGCACTTGAATATCATGCAAGCTTTTAGGAACAGGAATGCCCAAAATAGCTTGTATCTTATTAGATAAGGGTAAGATTCATCGCAATTAACTTTATTACCTAAGAATTCCATCTCAATCTTGAAAGAAGCACACTTGGATGGTTTTAGCTTAAGCGAAGCACAATGCATCTGGCCAAATAAATTTCTTTAAATGAGCCAAATGATCGTTAAGAGTGTGAGAGAACACAGTAACATCATCAAAGTATACCAATACACAAGAAAGTTTCAAATACCCAAACAAGCTATCCATGGCTCGTTGAAAAGTAGCAGGGGCATTATAAACCCCTGCGGCATATGAGTGGGCTCTTATAACCCCCACTAGAAATTAAGGCACATTTTCATTGGTCTTCTGGAGCCAGTTAAATTTGCCAATAACCACTTGCAAGGTCCATAGCTGAGAAGAATTGTGACCCAGATAATAGTCTCAATGAATCATCAATGAGAGGCAGAGAATAAGAATCTTTTTGGTTAACAGCATTGAGCTGACAATAGTCCATAACCACTCTATGACCCCCATCCTTTTTCTGGATGAGTAGTATAGGGGAAGCCCATGGACTATAAGAAGGTGTTAGTAGCCCCGCATCAAGGAGTTGTTTTAATTCCACTGAGACCTGAGCCTCCTTGACTTTAGATTTGTGATATAGCCGAGCTTGAATGGGGGGAGTATCCCCGGTATTCACCTGATGATGCACATCTTTCATTAGCCCAAAATCTCCAGGACCTTTGGCAGATATATCCGCATACTATTCAATCAGAGCCTCAGCTTCATTCTGTTGTTCTGGAGTGAGTGAATCCCCAAATTTGATGTCAATTCTAGCAATGATAGGGGGATCTTCCAGCCCAAATTCACATAAATCTCCACATCCTGAGATGGATAAAATTTCACTCACAGGAGTAGGCCGCACATAGGCAATGTGGTTATTTTGATTCAATTGCATAGGTTGAGAAGTGAGATTAGCTAGCAAGACATAAACAGTCCCATCATAAGCGGAATCAAGGATACCAGGGCAGGTAAAGCGACCAAATGTGAGGGCTTTTTGTTACTAAAGATCTCCAATACATGATCAATGGGTACAAATACTTGTTCTTTATCAATTATGACCTGAGCTTTTGGAGGAATAGTAATCGGATTATTAGAATATAAAGGCATCACTTCAGAGGCACAAGCTGATGGAGGCGGAAGTATAGTCCTTGGTCCCAAAATTCGGTACTCAAGATGTGATATAGAAGTGGGATATTCCAATAAGCAAACGCGTCGTTTGAGTTTGCCTTTGCTATTGGGTACATCTTGTAAAATTAAAGGTACTCAGTACCCAATTAAAAAAAGTAATTGTCCTTAAGACTGATTATCGCATTGAAATCAATGAAAAATTTGGTTCCTAAGAGCAAGTCATAGCAGTTGTTGTCAAACACTACTGCAGGGGCTGAAACAACCAACTTTCCAAAGTGCATTGGAAGGGAAGAATAAGCTCCTATAGAATGGTTTAAGTCTGGCGCCACTTTAATTTTTTAAGTCTGGATGAGATCACATTGATGGGCAATCCCATATCAATGATAGCCAAAAATTTCACCAAATGCACGATGACTTCCACCTGAGTCACATCAGTGCCAAAGTTTGGGATTAAAAACTGAGGGACTAAATGATTGAATTGACTTAGAAGAATAAATAGAAGTGTAAGAAGAAATAGAGTCTTTGTTGGCTAATTCATCAGGAATTTCAAGTTCACCAGGAGTGGACATCACGTAACAGTCTTTAGAAGTGTTGAAAGATTTTGATTGAGCACAGGAGGTAGGTCAGTACAGGGAGCCTCATGCCCTATGCTGACTCCTCTTTTTTCAACTCTTCCACATGTTTTTTCCAACATTGAGATTTGACATGACCCACAAGACCACAATTAGTGCACGGCTCCTTCTTTGGTTTAGGTTTAGGTCTAGGCAGCATTGCATGGATATAAGAATGAGGGTATTAGCAGAGGTCAGGTGTACCACACCATTAGGAATCTCCATGAGCACTTCCTTGATGTTGAGAATAGATCTGAAATTTCTTTTAGTGCTTTTAAATGTAGTAGCAACTGAGTGCGAGAAGCAAATGCACTTATTACAACTAATATGGCATCATCTACAGTAATCTGATCACAAGTAGCAAGAGTCTGGGCCTCATGATAGAATCTCTTAGCAAAATCTTGGATTGACTCTTGTAAGTCTTGGGGACCAGCCCCTACAACTGGATAGGGAGCAGCATCCCTTTAGGACCAAAAGGGGGCAAAGGCCCAAGTGGACCCCCCATCGCAGTTGAGTGAACTGGTGCATGTGGTTGATGAGCGCTGGGTGACTGCCCTTCCGCCTAGGGATATTCAGACCGCTCCCCCTCCCCCTCCCCAACCCTGGTAAAATTAATAGAGGGGACCTGCCAGGAGATCATGCAGGCCAGGGGCCATGGGTGGGCCCCTGGGACCCCTCACTCACCAGAGGAAACTTACCAAAATTATGAAGAAACAGCCAGTGCAGGTATTGGAGCCTGGTCTGCAAATTCCAGGCTAATGGAGCCGGGATGGACTAGTCCAGTCTGAGAGTCAGATTGGAACTCGATTCAGGTTTCAAACCAGGCCATCAGTGACTCAGACCAGTTACCCCTACCCCCAGAACAGATCTGAGAAGTTCAAATTGCGTAGACAATCATATCGAGAGTCCAGACTGGGTTGTGGACAACTGAGCACTAAAGCCACAGCCCCCTGGGATGAATCCAGGAAATCTGAACTGTGTAAGCTGCCCGGCTCAAATGGTCAAGGCCCAGATTGGTACCATTGACCTGGTCTAGCCCCAAAAATTTGGGAAAATCAGCAAAAAGTTTTTTTTTGATTTTTGCCAAGATTTTGGCATCCATCCACTCCCCCACCCACCAGCCAACCAAACCCCATCGCCAATCCCCAATCACCCAATACCCTAGCATCCCCACTATGTGATTTGCCCAATACTTAAGGAAACTGCCCTGTCAATGGGCAGTTGTCAGTTCATTCTCTATTCTTTTCACACTTTGCACCAAAATAAAGCCAAATACCCTGAACGCCTTGCTGTAGACTCTGCCTGTTTGTTTTTTTCTGTTCAAAATTCCACCAATCAATCTGGCAAAGCGCGCCGCCACCCAAATAGCTATCCCAATGATCACCAAATGGGTCATCCAGTCACTCAACCCCACCACACGGTAGTGGATCATATCTGCGGTGAACTGCTTCACTCTCAATGATGGAGTTGACTCTCTGTCCATTTTTGCATATCTGTTAAATGTGAACCCATCTGTCAGCTTTGCTGTCAGGTTTTCTGAGAGTGCTCCCCTATCGGAGCAGCCTCAGGGCGCCCCCACCCCAATGCCTGTGAGCTTGGCCCCCATGCCTGGCTCGTCCGCCATTGATCCCACCCACCAAAGGGCCCCAAAGTACCCCAACCAAGGGGGACTCTGCCCCAACGCACATCATGAGTCCATTTTCCCCTCCAACAGCACCCCTGTCCATGCGGTGGGTTCTGTGCCACCCCTCTCTGGTGCACAGACCCACCTACCCATAACTGAAGGCCAGCAACTGCGCACCCTGGAGGAGTCATCATCCTCCCCACCTCTCACGCCCTTGGGGGTTGCCCCTGCAAGACTCGTGGTTGCCCCCATTGCAACCATCTGGTTTGCCTTGGGGGCCTTCAGTACATTTATAAACATTTATTTTCCTCACATCCCCACTAGATCCCCCTTCTAGTCGCATGGACTGCTGTGCCCTTGGCATTCTGGGCTCTCCACTGGGTGCTCACACACCCTGACTGGGAGCCCAGTCTAATTCTTATCAGCCATTTCCATGACATAATGAACTGACCTATAACCTCAGCCTTCCCCGCCCTCCTCGCTGGCACTGGAAAAGTGTTGGCCTACGCCCTAACCTTAAACGTACTCTCTCTCTGCAACCTGGCCTTCTCCTGCTGGTCAGCTTCCTCATTCATCTGAGCATGCCGCCAGTTTGTGTTGACCTGGTCCCCACCCCGCAGACCCCTGGCATCAAGTGTCACCCCATCAGTCAACATGATAGGGTTGAGAGCCTCCCTATCCCTTCTGATGAGGTGGCCAACCAAATCCTGGGTGTCCTGGCAGAACTTCAGGTGCGCTTCACCGCTGATGGGGGGAAAGCTCCCCTTCCTTCTGATGCCCAGCAGAGCGTAGCTCTCCTTGATGCCCTAGATGGGGACACCCACTGCTGGGTCAGGGGAGTGCTCCGCTCTGCTGCTAAGTCTGGGAACCCTACCCCCTACTGGCGCTGGTCACTTTGGTGCTCCAGGCCCCCGAGTCTAGACCAGCGCGCCTCCTCCATCTCTTCACACTAGGGCAGACAGCCACGGACCTGCCCTCCCTGATTGAAGCCTTTGTGGTCCTGGCCCCCACAGTGCCCATCCCCCTGAGATTGCCATCTCTACCTTCCGAGCTGCCTTGGACCCCACTGTGGCTGCCCATGCATCTTGGGACCACCTCCCTGGGCCCTTAGAAATTGCATTCTCTGTGGCTCGTGCAATTGGGGCCAGGCCTTTCCATACACCCGTGTGCACTGTTGCAGCTCTTGAGGGGCCGCGTGCCACCCCTCTCCCCTGCCAGTGGTCGCGGCCAAGGGAAGCGCCCCCCAGGTCTCGCCGCCCTCTGTGCACCCTCCATACCCTCCTTGGGTACCCTCCCCTTGGAAGATCCCCTACCTGCTGCACCCCTGGCTCTTACCCCAGATCAGGAAAGTAGGTCCTTGATCCCCCAGAGCTCAGAGCCTGCCCATCCTGGCGCCATCACCCCCAGTTAATCCAGAGGCCCCCTTCAAAGAGAGTGGAGCAGGCATACGCATCAACCCTCACTGCCCCATTTGGGACAAGGAGAAAGCAGAAACCCCTCCCCAGTTCCAGACCAGCCTGGCGCCTCTTGGTCAATCTCTTCTAATGATGGGTCATGCTCCCTCCTCAGCTGCCCTCTCTCTTGCCCACCCCAATAAAGAAGATCAAGCCTACTTCAAGTTTCCTATCTCTTTCCCCTCAGAGTTGGGCAAACTCACCGTGCAAGCCCTCTCCTCAACACTGGAGCAGCAGGCAACTTTATTGACCTCAATGTGGCGCATTCCTTGGACCTGGCAATGGAAGAAGCCTCATCAGTCCTGGGTGTTTCATCGGAGCCCATGAAGTCTTACCGCGTCTGACGCCCATTGAACTTCTCTGTCCACGACTTTGGGTTCAGTGACCACTTCTCAGCTGTATGGGACTTGCTCTACCCCGTGATCTTGGGGGTGGGTTGGTGGCGGTGACAGCAGGTCCGCATTAATCTTGCCAATAACTCCTTGTTGTTCTCAAACCTCAAGTTGAGTGGAGAGTTTCCCTTGTTGAAAACCCTCCCCCTTGACGCATCCCTCAGCTCTTCCCCCCCCAGACCCCGCTCCTATTGACCTCCCTTCGGACTTTCCACCCTTCCTAACCCCCTATAAGTCCATCTTTGACATGTCGCTGGCTTCCAAGCTCCCCTACACTCTGAATATGACCTAACATTTCAGCTGACGGTTGACCTAGTCAAGATCAACTGCCCCCTCTACCCCTACACAGAGGAAGAGGACAAGGCCTTGGGGACTTGGCTAGATGAGATGCTAGAGAAGGGCTGGCATATCAAGAAATCTTCACCAGTCGCCTCCCCCATAGTTTTCGCTTGGAAAGCAGATGGCACCCTGTGCCCTTGCATCGACTATGGTTACCTCAACAACATCACCATCCCTGACCCCTACCCGTTGCCCTTAGAGCAGACCATTGCCCAAGCCATCGCCAAATCCTGGGTCTTCTCAAAACTGGATCTGGTGAATGCCTTTAACCAGGTGAGGGTGGCGAGAGGACAAGAGTGGCTCACAGCTATCTGCACCCGCTGGGGTTTTTTTCAATTCAGAGTGATGCCCTTTGGACTGAAGAACGCTCCAGCTACCTTTCAACGCCTCATCAATGATGTGCTTGGGGACTTGCACTTCTCATGTGCCATAGCCTACATTGACAATATTCTAATCCACTCCCCTACCCCAGAGCAACACGCCAAGAATCTAGAAGCAGTGGTGGCAGCCCTCCACAAATCAGGGCTCTTCATAAAACCCTCAAAGTGCGAATTTTTCTGGAATGAAGTGAACTTCTTAGGTAACCTCATCCTGAAGGATGGATATGCTGTTCCCCCTCTAAGCTCGAGGCAATCCAGCCTTGTCCTACCCCTACTACACAGAAACAACTCCAAAGTTTCCTCAGCGCCATCACCTTCTTAAAAAAATTCTCCTCAGCCCTCACCCAACTGGCGGCACCCCTTCACCCCCTCACTGGTAGGAACGCCCCCTTCAAGTGGTCCCCAGAATGCCAGCAGGCCTTCGAGTCTATCAAGGAGGTCTTCCTCACCGCCCCAGTCCTGCGGCATGCTGACACCTCCCGCCCCTTCTTGTAGCCTGCGACGCCTTGTCAGTGGCGGTGGGTGCCATGCTGCTACAGGAGCATGAGGGGGTCGAGCACCCAGTGGCCTACTATTCCCAAAAATTCACTTCCACAGAATAAGTGTGGCCAATATACAACAAGGAGCTAGTGGCAGTGGCGTGGTCACTCACCCACTGGCGATGCCTCCTACAGGGTGCCCAGCACAAAATCACCATTTGGACTGACCATAAGGCATTACTATACTACCACAAACCCCAGAAGTTGGGGCACCGCCAAACTCACATATACCAGGACCTATGTGGGTTTCATTTTAAATATGAATTCATAAAAAGGCCCCTGAATGTGTTGCCAGACATGCTCATCCAGAACCCATCTCTATCACCCAATGGTGGAGAGGACCTGCTAGAGCTTACTACTGTAGTGCCCCCTCCCAAATCCTCTCCTTGGCCCCTCCGATGGTAGCCTTTGCTGACCTTGCCCCTGACGCCCTACTCCTCCTCCGCGTCCTTGCTGCCCAGACCTGTTGCCCCAAAGGGTTAGAGCTTTACACTGACATAGAGTCCTCGAGTCAGAAGAGAGCCCCATACACCCTGCAGGAGGGAACCATCTGGTTCTGCGATTGGGTTTGGGTCCCCCATCCCTACGCAACTGTGTTATTAAGGAACACCATGTCCACCAGACCGTTGGGCACCCCAGAATCAAGAAGTGCGCCGATCTCATAAAGAGAACTTATAATTGGCCAGGGTCCTCAAAGGACATCCCCGCCTGGATCTCCCGCTGTGTCACCTGTGCCAGGGCAAAATTGGACCGATCTGGGAAGAAGGGGTTGCTACACCCCCTGCAGCAGGCTGAAGGCCCATGGACCTCAGTCTCAGTAGACTTCATCGTGGAGCTCCCCCTCTAATGACTCAGATGCTATCATAGTAGTTGTCAATTAAATTTACCAAGTTTGCGCTCTTCATCCCCTGCCTCTCCTCTATTACTGCGGTGGAGACCGCAAATTTATTTGTCAACCATGTCTTTGCCATGTTTGGTCTCCCCAAAGAGATAGTGAGTGACAGGGGACCCCAGTTCACCACCCAGTTCTGGGAAGAGTTGCTAACCCTCCTCAGCATCAAGCCCTGTAGATCTACGGCCTACCACCCCCAGTCTGATGGGCAGACTGAGAGGGTGAACCAGGTACTAGAGCAGTACCTGCGCTGTTATGTGACAGCCTCACAGGACACTTGGGCCAAGGACCTACCCCTTGCACAGTTTGCGTGTAACAATTCACTCCACTCTCAACCAACCTCTCCCCCTTTGAGGCCACCCTCAGTTACAACCCCTCCTTCCAAATTGGCCCCCAGCTCTCTCAGCAGTCCCTGAAGCTGAAGACGTGTGTGTGTGCACTCTGTGAGACACACAACCTGGTTCATGAACATTTGACAAAGTCCATTGAGGATTACAAAAAGTTTGCCGACTGGAATTGCCTCCCTGGATATGAGATCAAAGTTGGCTCCCTCGTCATGCTGGACACCCGCAATCTTCCCTTAAAAGCTCCCCTCCAGAAACTCGCAGCCAAATGCTCTGGCCCCTTTGAGGTGGAGAAGGACTTAGGCAATGGAGCCTATCATTTGAAGCTGCCCGCTCACTGGAAGCAGCATAACGTCTTCCACACCTCCCTCCTGACCCCCTTCAAAGGGGAAAGGCCAACATCACCAGAGCCAATCCTCATTGGGGAATCCCAGGAAGTGGAGGTGGAGGCTATCCTGGCTTCCCGGAGGTCCTGCAGATCCGTTCAGTACCTGGTTGCCTGGAAAGGCTACCCCTCATAAGAACAGCTGGGTGAGTGCATGCAACTGCGCAAATTGCAAGGAACTGATAGAAGAATTCCACAACTCCCCACCCAGCAGCCCCCGTCCACCCCAGAAGATTGCAGCCATCCTGGCCATAAAGCTCCCAAAGAGGCATAAGAACTATGCCCTGGTCCATGCCCCAGGTGGGGGCCTCCTCCCTGTCAAAAAAGGAAAGGGTAGTGTAAGTCTTGGGACCAGCCCCTAAAACTGGATAGGGTGCAGCATCCCTTTCAGACCAAAAGGGGCCAAAGGCCCAAGTGGACCCCCTCACAGTTGAGTGACCTGGCATATGTGGTTGATGAGCGCTGGGTGACTGCCCTTCCGCCTAGGGATATTCAGACCTCTCCCCTCCCCCCTCCCCAGCCCTGGTAAAATTAATAGAGGGACCTGCCAGGAGATCATGCAGGCCAGGGGCCATAGGCGGGCCCCTGGGACCCTCACTCACCAGGGGAAACTTACCAAAATTATGAAGAAACAGCCAGTGCAGGTATCAGAGCACGGTCTGCAAATTCTGGGCTAATGGAGCTGGGCCATACTGGTCCAATCTGAGAGTCAGATCAGAACTTGATTCAGGTTTCAAACCAGGCCATCAGTGACTCAGACCAGTTACTCCTACCCCCTGGAACAAATCTGAGAAGTTCAGATCGCGTAGACAATCAAATTGAAAGTCTGGACCAGGTTGTTGACAACTGAGCACTAAGGCCACAGCCCCTGGGACAAATCTGGGAAATCTGAACTGTGTAAGCTGCCTGACTTGAATGGTCAAGGCTCAGATTGGTACCGTCGACCTGGTCTGGCCCCAAAAATTTGGAAAAATCAGCAAAGTTTTTTTTTATTTTTGCCAAGATTTTGGGCATCCATCCACTCCCCCCACTCACCAGCCAACCAAACCCCATCGCCAATCCCCAACCACCCAATACCCTAGTATCCCCACTATGTGATTTGCCTAATACTTAAGGCAACTGACCTGTCAATGGGCAGTTGTCAGTTCATTCTCTATTCTCCTCACACTTTGCATCAAAATAAAGCCAAATACCCTGAACGCCTTGTCATGGACTCTGTCTGTTTGTTTTTTTTGTTCAAAATTCCACCAATCAATCTGGCAAAGCGCGCCGCCACCCAAATAGCTATCCCAATGATCACCAAATGGGTCATCCAGTCACTCAACCCCACCACACGGTGGTGGATCATATCTGCGGTGAACCGCCTCACTCTCAATGATGGAGTCGACTCTCTGTCCATTTTTGCATATCTGTTAAATGTGAACCCATCCATTTGCTTCGCAGTCAGGTTTTCCAAGATTGCTCCCCTATTGGAGCAGCCTCAGGGCGCCCCACCCCAATGCCTGCGAGCTCAGCCCCCATGCCTGGCTCATCCGCCATTGATCCCACCCACCAAAGGGCCCCAGAGTCCCCCAACTAAGGGGGACTCTGCCACAACGCGCGTCGTGAGTCCATTTTCCCCTCTGACAGCACCCCTGTCCACGCGGTGGGTCCTGTGCCACCCCTCTCTGGCGCACAGACCCACCTACCCATAACTGAAGGCCAGCAACTGTGCACCCTGGAGGAGTCATCATCCTCCCCGCCTCTCCCGCCCTTGGGGTTGCCCCTGCAAGACTTGCGGTTGCCCCCATTGCAACCATCTGGTTTGCCTTGGGGGCCTTCGGTACATTTATAAACATTTATTTTCCTCACATCCCCACTAGATCCCCCTTCTTCTAGTCGCATGGACCGCTGTGACCTTGGCATTATGGGCTCTCCACTGGGTGCTCACACCTGACTGGGAGCTTAGTCTAATTCTTATCAGCCGTTTCCATGACAACTCTCCTCACTTGATTTGGATACTCATAAAGGCTTGCTTTTGGGTAGATAGGATTTGATCACTCTGAAATTCCTTAATAAGGGCAGTCTATACTTGACCCCACGTATTGCAAACCTTAAGGTGAGATCCATGATTTCTTGAGCAAACTGGCTTAGGCAAGAGGTAATATGCCTTGCTTTCTGTTGATCCGTTGCCCTGTCCATTGCACGCTCATAGACAAAGAGGAATGAATGGATGCTACCTTCTCCCAGCTCAAACTTATCCTTAAAGGTAGGTTTAAAGGTAGTGGGTTTATTGCTCAAAACATGTACACCCAATACCATGACTGGATCAGCTTCAGAGGGTCCAGATTCTGGGATATGAGCTTGAGTGGGAATTCTGTTAATTTGTTGCCTTATATGATTGAGGTCCCCTGTAAATTGTGAACCCATTGAGCAAGATGATCATTTGCAGGAGGTTGATTTAAGTTAGAAATCGCAGTGATCATCTCTTCCTGCTTGTTCTCAGTACTCCACATTTAGCAGTTAACCAAATAATGGAAGTATTTAACATTGTAAACTGGGTTTCTTGCATAGTTTGGTTAGCATCGCATAGATTATGAGCATTATCCACGCCATCCAAAAAGTTGATTAAAGAGTAATCTGGGTCAGTCAGAAGGCCTTCTAAGGATAAGAAACACCCTTGAGCTATGGCTCAAATTTGGGTTTCTAACGCCTGTACTCTTGATACTAGTAGACTCATAGATTCTGAATTGTGCATTGGAAGCGAGGAGCCAGGGGGACCAGGAGGTCCAGGGGTCCTTGCGACCTGTCCTGACCTGAAGGCCCCAGAGGGCTTTTTGACCTGCAGGGCCTTGAGGACCTCATTCACCAGGAGGTCTCAGGGTTACTGAAGGAGAACTAGGTGGTCCCGGAGGTCCAGGAGGATGAACAGGGCCAGGTCCACCTTCTCTGATAGTATCCACAAATTGGACAAGTTGTTAAAGTAGCCCGTTGAGCTCAACAAAGTGCTCCTCATGTTGAGCCCACAATTGTCTCAGTTGTCTCATAATCTCATCCTCAAGGGTAGTGATTTGGTGATGAATAGGGTGATCAACATCACTAACCTGTTGAGATACTTCTTGGACTATGTACCCCACAACTCCATTATCAATTCTCACCAAATGGTTATGTAGATCGTTGATTTCCCTTCTATTATTTAGTATGGCTTCCCAATTATCTGACCAAAATTAGAAGCTGTCTCATAGAAATAGGATAACTGAGAATGAAATTGTTGCACCAGGGTCAACTGGCGTTGGATCTCGAGATGATGCAAACCCAAAATCTGGAGTACATGATGAATAGCGGGATGTACGTAATACCAGAGGTACTACTCAGTTCTAGCCAAACCAACTTCAGTATGTTGTAACACCGCTCTGTTGTATAAGTTCATCATATTATTGGCAACTTTAGATGCTCAGTCTTGATTAGGATGGGAACCAGGCTGGATAACCCCCTTATCAAGCCTTTGATCGTTTCTTCTACGTCTGCAGCTTGAATTTGATAATTATTTTGGTCAGGGCCCTCAATGGCCAAGTCTATAGAAGCTCAAAATTGCAGATTACTGATATTAGCAAAAGCATCTCCTGCCTGTTGGAGTGTACCCACTGGGTAATACTCATTGATTCCTCAGAAGAGGGGCTCTCTTTGCTAGACATATTCATCATCGTGAAAGTATGTTTTCACCAGGTAGCCTCAGAAGCAGACCTGGCAAGGAGAACCACTATTGGAATTTTGATAGAAATTATGATAAGCAGGCGCTACAAAGTATACAAAATTATTAGTTCTGTGGCTCTAGCAAAGATAGACACTAGTGCAACAAAGTTATTAGTTCCGTTGCTATAATTGATTTCAATTGGAATTACAGAATCCTGTATGAATAGACCAAAATTAAGCTACGCAAGACAAAAATAAAGGTACTTTATTGGCTAGAAGTGAGGGATATTTATAGAGGTAGATTTAGTAGTTCTTTATAAGGATTTTGGGCTGCACCTGAGGTAAGATCTTTCCTGTTAGATGACCGATATTCCTGATTATTATTGCTATAGTTGTGATGGCCAGATCTGATTAGGTTCTTATTAGATGAGATTGACCTTCTTGTGTGATATTTTACCCCATTGGATAGCTTAGCATCATCCTTCAGAGGAGGATGATAACTCCAAAGGGTTGATTGTCAGTCTATCTGAGAATCAGATATCTCTGACTGGGATTTTACAATCTCATTAGACTGAGATATTGAATCTCAATCTTGAGTAATTTTGGTCATCACAGTTGAATCCCCAACAACATGTATTATCCTCTACCTTTAACTTTCTAATGACTTCAATTGGATTGGAATTTAATCTCTTACCTAAATACCATGTGACCAGTTTTTCATGTGACCATAGTTGACATCTGGCGCGGAGAAACATCCTAATTATCTTCAAGTAATTGATGAATTTTCTCAAGTTCCTCCTGTTTTAACTTATCAGATATTTGGACTTGAGGGATAGCGCAGGATAAATTGTCTACGGGTAGGCCAAAATCAAGGTGAGTAGCAATAAAATGTACCTTGTCAATTTTTTCAATGAGATTTAATTGTCCTTTCCCAATCTCTTGATGTTCCTTGACCAGTATATCTTCTTTGGTTAATTATCCCAAGTAATAGCTCAATAGGCCTCTGATAAACAGGATTGAGGACTCCTGGTAAAACTCTTGATCCAAACCTACTTACTCCGTTGACATTACTGATATGTAGCAAGCAGTTCAGGGATATACTCAGGTTATGTTGGAAGAAAACACTCTTTGTTCTCTTAGTTTAATTTTTACCTCATCGGTGGCATAAAATGGTATGTCCTCTGCTGCATCTACTAAGTTGGGTAGCTTTATTGTGTTTCTCCCAGAGGTAAAACATTACAAAGGTAAATCATAAACAGGGTACTCACTCAGACAAGAGTAATTATTCCTTCCAGAGTCTTTATTATCCAGTACAAGGAGAACTTCATAGTTGAGGAGTGATAAATATCCTTCTTTCAAATTTTGAAACTCCTTCATATTTGATCAAGACCATGTCATAATAATTATATAGTATTAATTGTTGTTTAGGGCAACTGAGGAAGCTGAGAAAACTAATTTGTAAACTCAGATTGGAAGAGATGAGTATTTACCTATAGCCTTGGTGCTAAACAGACCAGCTGTACTGTACTCTTGAGTTTATCCAAGGCCTGGTAGAGCTTGATCTTCTTGATAAAATGGGATGACACAACATTGATAGGTGATCCCAAACCAAGATAGCCATAACTTGGACCTTTAGAGTTACCACTTCAATTTTAGTAATGGTTCCTCCAAACTTCAGTGAAAGGGCTAACGTCCTCTTGAGGCGTAACGTTGCATTGAGCTTTTGAGCAGTATAAGGATACTTCTTCTTGGTCTCTAGGAGACTGTGTGTTAAATCTTGGGCTTGACGGCTCGCTTTTAGCCCTGGATTTCAACTGCACAGATTTGTGGATCCTGGCGTTGATTATTTAAATGAGATTGATAGACTGGGGCAATAATAGTATGAAGACTATTATGGTTGATTGCCCAAAAGCCACGTTGAGAGTAAAGTCCAACGCTAAACTGGTGCTTCATCTTCTTTAAGATATTTTGATACTGGTAGGGAACACTTTCCCAATTCCCTTCTCGCAGAGCCAAGCGGAGATTTCAATATTGCCAACCTAAGGATATCTGATCCTTGCACTCTTCTCTTAAGAGTAATGTACAAAACAACCAATGTTTAAACAACTAAGCTAATATCAGTTTGAATCTACTTTTATTAGGGAATAATTTGGGGTTTTTATAGTAGAAATAGGCACACAACTTTTCAGATGTCTTCTAAGAATATTTGTGCTCCTATACTGGTTTGACCCTCAGTGTTAGGCACCAAATCTTTTCAGGTACCGTTGCCTTGGGTTTTTTAGGCAGCATAATCCTCAGGCGTTTGGCGGATCAAATAATTGGTATTAGGTACATGAAACCAATTGTTTTGGCTGATGATGATTCCACTCTTCCTCTGGCATTCAAACGTTTTGGTAGTTTCCGATGACTTCTAATCTGTTCCACTCTGAACGATTCCCTATAATTCAACTATTGGGTATTATCCCAATATTGAATTATTGCTTAATTTCATTGGGATGATGCCCACAAAAATTATCATCTGTCAGCGGCCTCAAATATCATTGGGATGATGCCCAACAATATAAATTAGTTGGTGACTTCTAATATCATTGGGGATGCTTCCCAAGGATATTCTCATCAATTGGCCCCTATTGCTGATCCTCTACAATTATAAATTAATTGTCAAATCTTATATTTGGTCAAAGGGTTGGATTATTTGGTCATCTGCAATTCTGACACATACCCCTTCTTGACCAGATATCCAATGGAAGATAGAACCCTCAGGAATGGAAGCTGCCTCAGCTGGAACTCATATTTGGTTTGTCATATCTCTATGTCCTCAGTGTAGTGCAGCTCTGTCTGCACTCAACGCCCATATGCTCTGCTCAGTTCAATGACTTCATATCCTTGATTGCCACCCTTGCCACCTCTTCTTGAGCGTGGTTCCCATGACATTATGCTGCACCAGTCCCATCATCACTTTGGTTGTGAGAGATCAACTTGTCCACCTGTACAAACCCCAGGACGGGCTGTTGGCACTCTTGCCACCTGTACCAACCCCAGGACAGGTCTCAACATCTTGTTGATAGGGACTATTCTGGCGGACCTAGTTTCAGCCCTTCCTGATCCTGCCAACCCTCAGGACTTGTGCCCGTTAATTTTCCCTTCCTCCACACTTAGTAGGTGGGAATTTCACTAGATGCAACACTGCTCAAATTAAAATCATTTTTTAATATTTTAATATTTTTTTATTTGTGCATCTTTTTATCAATTTTATCTTTTCTTTTTTTTATATTTATAATTTTTTCTTAAGCCCAATACTTTAAGTATTTTGTGTGGACCTATTGCCTATTCAACCATCTTCAATATTCAATCATATAGGCATCATTTTCTGACTTGATAATTCTGAACATTGATTAATTCTGCTGATAGATCTGTAATTGATCCCTTAGGTGCACAGATTAACTTGATTCATTTTTTCTCAATCCAAATTCGTCAGGATCTGATTCTATTTCTTGTCAATGGATACATTTTTCTCTATCCAAATTTGTTTAGATCAGATCTTATTTCTCAGCTTTAATTGTTAATTTAAACGTTTGATTAAATCTGCTGATAGATCTGTAAATGATCCACTACTCGCACAGATTAATTTGGTAACGTTTTTCTTTGCTAAAGTCATCTGGATCAGGTACTATTTTTGGCATTTCTTACGTTTGCTCATTAAATGACTAGTTTAAAATCAACTGACTTAATCCACTATTCTCTGGATTAATTGCCTCACATTTCTAATCTAATCTAACGCCTCAGGACTTCTCATGGCGGACCCAGTTGCAACCTGAGCTGGTCCTGCTAATGGCTTTATTTCATGTAGATATCTGGCAGAACTGGTTCCCTTGCAGTGCTAGATAGTTCCACATCTAGACTGCAAGGCCTTTTCCCAGATTTTGGGCAATTTCATCCTCCTCTTGAGGAATCACAGCATTTACAAATGGTTGTGATTTCTTCTGCCAATTTTTGACAGCAAATTGTCCCATCATTCCATCTTTCCAATAGTGGCTAGTTGATTTATTCTTCCACTTGGATCCATTGGGGTTTTCCCCATTGTGACTTGATTCTGCTAAATAATGACTTTTTCAATGTTTTCTAAAACATCATCTTCTAATTCCACCAAAGTGTGATCGTCCTCAGTTGGAATTTCGTTATAATAATGATTGGGAGCATCAAAAGTTGCCCCAACATCTTCAGATGGTCCACCATCTGTGAGGTTGTTATTTCAGTTATTAGTGCTGCTGCCATAATCTGATGCAATTTTGCAATAGGGCTGAAGCGCCGCCTGCATGGCTATGCATGCATCAAAGTTGCTTAACACATTTGCTCCTGCAAAGATCTGAGCTTCTTGGTAAAAACGGTTAGCAAAACTAGCCAGAGTCTCATCTTTGAGGAATTGAATACCCATGAACTCTTGTTTACAATTCGCCATCTGAGTAGGGCTTCCAAACTCCAACATAATGGCGGCTTTGGCTTCCGCGTATGACCAATTGTCCCCATTGAGGTGAGGAAGCACCAGATTTTGGCAGTCTGTGCTAAGGCAGTTCATTACAGTTACTGCTTTTTGTCAGTCTGCATAGCTGAACATGGTCATCTCAAATAAGTGGAAGAACGCTGGGGCGTTATCCCGGTGAAAGGTGGGCAATTTTGGCATATTTAAAAATTCCTCAGTTGCTCCGCTAATAGGAGATCCTGACCCAGATACTCGAGAAGCCATAGGAGTGACTTTGGGAGTCATTTCTGACACACCAGCAGAATGGTTTAGGCATGTTTTGGGGCGGAGAGGTCTTATTGCTTGGCGTTTCACATGCCTTTGCTTTGGCATCATTTGCCTCAAATTGTTCACAATCACATTGGTGTTTCTCCAACTCCTCTATATGCTTGGTCATTTTTGCCATCTCCTCATGAAACCATCCGATGCATTCTTGATCCGCTTCCCATTTGGTTTTCTGAAAAAAAATTTCTTATTGAGTTCACCCTCTTTCCACTTCAAAGAGGCAACTTTTCCGCATAGGTCATTATTAAATATTCCTAGTTGTTCAAGCGTTTCCTCCATCTTGATCATATGCTCCTTCAATGTACTAACATCAGCCTGAGATGCTGAGCTGAGCACATTTTCATTGACAGCCTGTAGTTCCACCCAGAGCTTTTGAAGCTCTTCCTTAAAAGACATCGTTATTTTAAATTGGCTTTTGACAACTCAACTACCCCCTGTAGTGAGCACCAATGTTAAAATCTTGGGCTTTGATGGCTCACTTTTAGCCCTGGATTTCAACTGCACAGATTCATGGATCCTGGCGTTGATTATTTGAATGAGATTGATAGACTGGGGCAATAATAGTATGAAGACTATTATTATGGTTGATTGCCCAAAAGCCACGTTGAGAGTAAAGTCCAACGCTAAACTGGTGCTTCTTCCTTTTGAAGATATTTTGATACTGGTAGGGAACACTTTCCCTATTCCCTTCTTGCAGAGCCAAGCGGAGATTTTGATATTGCCAACCTAAGGATATCTGATCCTTGCACTCTTCTCTTAAGAGTAATTTTTAAAACAACCAATGTTTAAACAACTAAGCTAATATCAGTTTGAATCTGCTTTTATTAGTGAATAATTTGGGGTTTTTATAGTAGAAATAGGCACACAACTTTTCAGCTGTCTGCTGAGAATATTTGTGCTCCTATACTGGTTTGACCCTCAGTGTTAGCACCAAATCTCGTTGGGTACCGTTGCCTTGGGTTTTTTAGGCAGCATAATCCTCAGGCGTTCAGCGGACCAAATAATTGGTATTAGGTACACAAACCAATTGTTTTGGCCATTGGCAATTCCACTCTTCCTCCAGCGTTTGAACGTTTTGGTAGTTTCTGATAATTTCAATCTGTTCCGCTCTGAGAATTTCCTAAGATTTGATTACTGGGTATTATCCCAATATCAAATTATTGCTTAATTTCATCGGTGATGATGCCCACCAGAATTATAATCTGTCAGTGGCCTCAAATATCATCAGGATGATGCCCAACAATAATTCATTATTTGGTGACTTCTAATATCATCAGGGATGCCACATGATAATATTCTCATCAATCAGCCACTATTGCCAATCCTCTACAATTATAAATTAATTTGTCAAATCTTATATTCAGTCAAAGGGTTGGATTATGTGGTCATATGCAATTCTGACACTGTGGATGCTCAAGCTGGGGCAAATCAATAGGGCAAGTACTGATCAGCATTGATGGATGTATCAATCATTTTGGGATACCCAAATTTCTGAGAAAGGCAAGTGTCTTTAAGTCCATGGCGTTGTCTATATTTTCATCATTCAAACAGTCCAGAATAACGAGCTCAGCAGGTGAACCTAAAAAGTATTAACCTATATCCTTGTGACCCCCTTCAGAGTTGTAATTGGGTTCATTCTCAATGCATTCTAGATGAGAGATTAGCAATGTTTCTCTTTTAGGTACTTTGGGTCAGTCAGATTTATAGGTACATGTCCTAAGCTGACCTTTCTTTTCCCTTCTTGGAAAGGGTAGGGTTCTTTTTAAACACATATCCTCAGAATGGTTATTCTTTTTACAGTTGTTGCATCTTGACTTTTCATCCTTCTTAGGCTTTTCTTCCTCCACAATATACACTCTGGGTTTTTTAAAGCCTTTCTTGAGGTCTCTGGCTTGTGTATTTCAACTACATCAAGCAGGGCTTCTTTTTTTGTCTAAGAGAGAGTTAAAGCTTTGTTTGAAGGACATGTCATGCATGTCTAGGTTGGGGTTACTATGTAAAACCAGCAACGATGGCAGCTACAACATCATCCAGAGTAAGCATCTTTGAGGTCAACGGCGTTTGGCCTCTATATAAAAGCAATTAGCAAATTCAGCATGGGTTTCAGTTTATCATAGCGGAATTTAAATGAAGGTCTGTTTCTTCATACTCAAAATTTGCTTTGACCCAAATTCTTTGATGAGCGCCTCTTTCACTTCTCTCCAGGTATGCAGGTCATCCATATGAGGCATATGGCTTAGCCATGATAATATTTGCATAACCTTTTGATGATTGGATGCACTTTCCATCGTGGTTTCATAAATATAGAGGAAAGATGAGATACTTCCTTCATCAGGTGCAAACTTATTCTTGAACATAAGCTTAAAAGTAGTAGCCTCAATATAATAATGACAAGTACTCCAGGAGCTTCATATCTGGAAATTTTAGTTCTTATGTCGCTCTGTTCAACTTGATGTGAGTTGACATATTTGGTCCCGTAGAGGGTTAAAATGTTACACCATTTTCTCTAGTGTAAGTTTTTGTGTAACATCCAGAATATTGATTTTTTTAAAAATGACTTTATTGCTCTCTAAGTTCTTAAAGCAGATGTCCAAATTGTGAATTTGTTGATAAGCAGATGAGTGGTATGTTTCCAAAAGCTTGTTCTCATCCTTTAATACTCCAATACGCAGATAAAAGTCCTCATTAACTTCGTTGCATTCAGTGCTCTGAGAAAGGCTTGCTAGTCTTGGATTTCAATTCTTCTGTAATAATATTCGAGCGTTTCTAAGCTTCATTGAAAGCTACAATAGACTTGTTAAAGTCCTCTTTACTCAGAAATTTGCCTTTTAAGTCACACTCCAATTTGTTGAGTCACTCAGTAATGGAAAGGGTAGATACCTGAGTTGCACAGTTTGCTAGATCCTGTTTGATATGGGCTACTTGTGAAATGGTATTTTGTGGCACTGATGGAGTCTCAGAGGTTTGATGGGCCTCCAGATATGTTCTTCATAGAGCTTGCTCTATCCAGGCCTTAGAGATAGAGATATGTTCTTCCTCATGAAGACTCTAGTAAAAGCTTGATCTACCATTTCTTCATGAGCTTCGCTATCTTGTTTTTGGAGCTCTTCAGTAAAGGAGTCAAGTAATCACTTTGTATTTTGTTCAACTCCTAGATGTCTTTTCAAAGGAGCTTCATAAGCTGCCTCCACACACTTGATAACACCAGAATCAATAGTCCTCATTTGGTTATAATGCTGAATAATGTAGGAACAGTTCACTTCAACTAAACGGCGGATGTCTACTATACTTTGTGATTCTAAATTACATACCTGCTCGTAGGCCATCCATAAGCCCCTTGGGTATTGATATGATAGTGGAGTTCCTCGTTATGGACTCCTAATAAATGCCAATATGATAAAGCGCTGGGTGTATGAATCGCAAAATATAGTGAGAAAGATTTGCACTTGATTTACAACTCTCTGTGAGAGCATTGGATTCCTACAGGTTCATGAGAGTCCTGTCCATGGAAGATGCCCTTTTGTGGCTGGCACTTTTTCCTAGGTTAATGACTCCACAAAGTAACTTTAATTTCTTCGTTGGAACTCCAAGTTAGATGACGAGATTCAGGAATAGACATAGGATTTTCTTGGACTTCTTCAAATGTGAAAATTGGTGGACTTTCCATTTGATCATCTTCTTCACCATTTTCATTGTGCACCCAACGGGTGACACTATCAATAAGGTTATCTTCCATGGTATAATCAATAAGTTTCAAATATCATTAAGCATCAGCTGTGCAACCCTTTAGTGAGAAACAGACTGTAGGGCTTCCATTTTTAAGCTTGATGTGCTATGCTCAAGGAGCCTGACAGTCAACACTTATAGGCAGCTAAGTTTCATGACAAGTATATTTTCTATTTAAAAGGGTGCCAATCAACGATTATGTCACATCAGGTGGAGTATATTATCCTATGGTAAGTATGGGAAATGGACTTATTAAAGTTAAGTACCAAAATGAGATATAGAAATATGGTATAACTTTATTAAAGTGTAAAACAGGGTTTCATATGTCGCACTTAACATTATAAACCCCAAAAGGAAAAGAATTAATAAAATTAATGGGGTGGCGACATCTGGAAGGGAGGTTCTTGGTTGGGCGATGCATTATGAATGGTATGATGCCTTTGTATCATATTTTTTAAAGGGCAAATCGTAAGTTGAATGCACCAAGTCAGACAAGACCTGGTATCACTTAAGTTGATCGCTGGGCAGATTCTTGATTCTTACCTTTTTAATGGTTCATTGTAATTTTCTCCCTCAAGTGCCACCTTGAGTATTATTCGCCTAACCTTCTTACAATCCTTTATTTCAATTAGGCAGAATTTTAGCTTGGTGTATCCTAGGATCAATTAGGTCTGATGGATTTTTCATAGGGTTGATTTGAGCTTTACCAACTAGCAATTTTTCTGGGTGTTTTTTGATTTAACTTCTTTAACACACTTCAAAGGTCTAGGCATCAATTCAGGTATGGTAGTCAAAAGGTTGATTTTCTGCACATCATGTTTGACATCATGGTATCTGACACTAAACAGGAATGAGATTGTTAAGGAACTCAAACAAACACACAATGGAAACGGTGCTGGATGCACAGCATTTGGGGAGGCAACAAAGAGACCACCAATCATCTCCTGTCCAAATTACAACAATTCAGAACCCAACAAGAAGCAATGTAGTGGGATATTGAAGGATTAATAGATCAGTTTGTATGCTCCAACAGGTTAATGGAGATCTCCTCCAGTCAAACAATGAATTATATTGCAAAGTTCACAAACTTTGAGGCTTAGATACTGCTCATAAGAAAGAATTGTATAATTTGTGAACTATGGTACAAACTTGCAGAGGGACCTCATGGAAATACAGCAATTTAGGCAAAAATGCCTTCAGAACAGAATAATTGAGCTGCCTGGGAATGACAGGGTGAAAGTGTTATACAATATTTCGATGATATTGCCCTTATCAAACTATATACTTTTCAATATATTATTTGGAGAATAATCTTTGGAAGAGGAGGATACTAGAGAGTCAATGCATCAACCTACTAATTCAGTTTTGAATTCATCATTTACTTTGACCTTATGTAAAGATGCCAGTCTTTTAACAGAGTCACCCAATGATAGTAAACCAGGGCCTCATACTAGTAATGTACCAGTCTTCCATACAGGGAGGTTTCTATCCTGGATTCTAAAGATAAAATCCAGACAAGTTTCCTAAATTTAACAAACATGGTAATTCCAATCATTCTTTATAATCAAAATATCCATGAACGGAGCTGATGACCTTTTTAGAGGGCCAATACTATGATCAGAATTTAGATGACCAGTGTTGAGATCTAATCATGCCCTACTTACCTGAGGAACATTAAAACTTTGCTGATTTAGAAAATGCGGATAATCTAAGTTTAGTTGTTTTAAGGCATTTCCACTCAAAAAGCTAAATTTATGACCATTCAATTTAGATAGAGTAGACCATTACTGAGTTTGCGGATGATTTTACCACAAGGCCCAGATACTAATGGGTACTAAATTATGGTGGACTTTGGCATCAAAATTGTGCTCCAGAATGGCGCAAACGATTATCCCAAGTTACACCGCTCACTGATACCCACGCTTGTAAAGGATTTAGACACACCATCCATGATTTAATACATGAAGAAGTGTGAAGTTACCTTAGGCGCGCTAATGTGGAAGTTAAAACCAGTCAACTCCCATGGGTTACTGAAAGCAATAAAGCGACAATGAAAAGCTTCCCTCAACGTCAAGGAGATTTTGGAAGTCACCATAACCTAGCCAAGATAACTTATTGGATCCATGAAAAAATGGACATTATGGGACACCTTTCTTAAAAGACGTCCTGGGGTGAACACTGTGGCATTTCAAGAAAAATAAAAATCAAGAAAGAAACCTCAGCAATAGAGGTAAGATCTCTAAAGCTAGTCATAATTCAGCTCTGTTCCAGATCATGAGGAAGTTTTATACTATCTACATATCAAAGAATCTTATAAAGTACTTCTACAGTTTTATCTATAACCAGAGGTCAGCGAGCAACTTTGAGGAAAAACAAGAAGTTGTCTAAAGCCTTATACCACACAAATTTCTAAGCAAAGCCAAATTGATGATATTGAAGAATACCAAGCCTTATCTCCTTTAAAAAGAGTTAAAATTAAATTAACACTTGAGACTCTGAATACTCGCTTTTTTGATGTAGAAAAAAAATTCAAGACTATGATTTTCAAATCAACACTACATCTATTCTTACAATAAACTGGGACTCATATTACTTCTCTGATTGTATCTATATTTATAATCAAGTAAAATAAAGCTTGGGTTTGAGCTATTGTGACAGTGATGCTCCCAAGAATATAATATCTAGCCAATTCACAAAGTGATTGAGGATAGCTCTCGATGTAGCCCACCATTAACTATATGGAACAGTTGGGCCTAGAGTACTATGTGTAAGGAGGCGCATAGCGCGTTACCAATGAGGCTCAGATTTGTTGAAGGTTAGTGCCCCAGCTATAATGCTACTCAACAATAATTACCTATTTTCTTTTAGATAACACTTCAAAAAACTTTATTGTTCCGTTATAAACTATTAGAAGACAAATTTTCACTATATTAGGTCAAACACTATCAATTAAACTCAAGAGATAATTAAATTTCTCTATAACTAACAGGAATAACTTCGAAAATGTGGTCTATAATGATAAATTAGTCCTCATTCATAATTAAAAATTGGATCACAGAAGCTTCCCACCACCAGCCACCATCTCTTAGAATAAGGGCATCACTCTTAGGCTCTAATAAATTTGTAATGTATGCTGGAGAACAACGCGTAGTGTCCACTGGGATGAGCTTGAGCTACCTGAGTGATTAAGAGGGAAGTCTGTTCCCCTTGGCAACACTCAAGGATTGAACCCTTTGCTGCTCCTGGAATAATCTCATCAGGTTACCAGGAGATCTGTGTGTTACCTACAAACTTAAATTCCTATAACATCTTCATCAAAAAAGGGCAAAAAATCGCATTTTTACATCTTCTTTTACTAAAAGATATTCAAGCAATACATAAGGTTGAATATCTGGCGGATATTGGCTTACTAGAGATGCCCCTACCAAATTGTATGGTCATTTTTCATATACAGATCGATGGATTAACTGAAATACAGAAAAAAACAAGCTATGGCTCTCACAAAATATGTCCTGGTATTTGAGGTTGATGACTATGATATTAGATGCGCCAAGGGGATCCAGCACCACAATAATACTGAGGATGCAAGGCGCATTTGATCACAGTTGATACAGAGAAGCAAAGTAGTGATAAAAAGGTGTCTAAAATAATTGGAGAAGCTTCCACACAAATGGATGGTATTTCCCTCACACTTTCCAAAGCCATTCAAGTACTTATAGTTAAAAAGAAAGATGGCTCTGATAGAGTTTTCATCAACTACATCATTTAAATAATATTACTAAAAAGTATTCTTATCCTTAACCTTGATTAAATGACGCCTTGGGTCAATTAAGAAGAGCCAAATACTTTACAGCTCTAGACCTCAATAGTGGATACTGGAAGATTGACCTACCTCCCAAAGACCAAGAAAAATGCGCAATTACCTCTCAAGGATTGTATGAACTGACTCAAATGCCCAAGGACTGTGTAGTGCTGGCCACTTTTCAGCAAGCTATAGATACTATAATGGGAGATTTGAAGATGAGTTGTGTTTAAGTTTACCTCAATTATATAGTTGTGTTTTAAAAACTTTTGCTTAACATTTAAGCATCTAATTGAGATCTTTTAGAGATTATCTCAAGCCCAATTAAAAGCCAAGTCTAGGAGGTGCCAGTTCTTAAGTCTCAAATGGAATATCTGGGGTACATAGCTAAAACTCAAGAAATATGGCCACAACCAAAAAAGCTTGAAGCTATCAACCACATGAGGGAACTTGAAAGTAAGCGAGTTGGCCAACTATTTGTTGGAATGGTCAGCTATTATTGCCAGTTTATACACGGTTTGCGTAATTTCTGAGCCTATATTGAATCTGCTTCAAGAAGGAGTCTCTTTTTAATGGTCTTAATAATGTAAAGAATCCTATAACTTGCTACATAAAAACCCTAAATGAAGCACCCTTCCTGAGATATCCTTTTTTAATCAGCCATTTTTTTACAATCTGACGCATCATTCACTGCTATAGGGGATAGACTCTCTCAGATAGAAAATAACAGAGAAGAGCATTTAATAGCCTTCTGCATTTATGTGATGGACAAACATAAAATAGAGTTACAATGTAATAAAATTGAGGTTGTCCAGCTGATATATACGCTTGTAAACAATTTTAAGTCTATCTACATGGGACCAACTTCAAAATTGTCATTGACAATTCTTCCTTACAATGGCTATATAATCGTAAGGAACCATAAAGTTGATTAGCATAATGGCCTGCAACTATAGGCCTATGAATATGTGATTTTACATTACCCAAGTCAAAATATCAATTGATGATGGTATTTCAAAACTACCTGTTAAACAGCTCTACCCCACTTTGCAGACCAACTATTGAAGAAAATGAAAGCAAAAAATTACGCTGATGAAAAACCCTCTATTTGCCGCACATTATATTGGCTGATGAAAGCCACTAAAATTTGGAAGGGAAACTGTATAAAATTTTGTGGAAATAACGGAATATTATATCCTTAACTTCAGCGCATCCAGAAAAATTGTGCAAGCTCATCGCACAGCTAGATATGGAAGCCTACTTTAAACCTTAAAATAATCTAACAAGGATATTATTGGGTGTTGTTATTATCTAATATCCAGGATGTGTTACTGAAATATCAAAAATGTCAAGACCATCAGTCCTACAAACATACAATTACCTGTAGGTTAATTAAGCCTAATAGGGTCTGGCATACAGTGTCTTTAGATATTACAGGGACTTTACCAACTAATTTTCTTGATTTTGAATGTCATAGTAGCAATTGATCTTCTAACCAAGTGGGTTGAAACTTGAGCTATTAAAGACCTTGGAGCAATATTGTATGCTAAATATCTAATGGAACATGTGATTCACTGTCATGTATGACCTCAAGTTATCCTCACGGACAATGCCACTAAATTCACATCTCATGTTGTTCCTATGCTGAATGAGTTATTGGAATCCAAGGGGTTCTTGCTGTACATTATTTTATTAAACTAAAGGAATGGTGGAGCGTGCCTACAGCACTCTAGTACAAGTTTTTTGAAAGTTTGCCACCTTTTTTTCTTCTCAATAGGCCATATACGTGGACTCAACCATTTTTTCTTAAAATATTAGTAATTACAGTGCTACAGGAATTTCACCTATTCAGCTTTTGTACAGTCAACAACCTGCACTACATCCCTTATTACATTTGATCATTATTGATGAGGATGAATTTGATAATCTGAGTACTTTGATCAGCTGTTGAAATCCCTGATTATGATCTATACCAAAAGATTTTAGGGAATCTCCTGACAAGGAGAGTTAACCAAAAAGAGAGATGATCAACATAGGTCCCCAGTGATTTAATTTGCAGTCAACAATTGACTGTTTACTGCAATACATATGAATTTGGCCAAACGCATAAGTTAGCTACCTTATGAATGGACCTTACGTTGTGCTTGAATGGGTTGCTTCTGAAGCTTACAAAATTAAAGCTTATTTTATGGAAGAATAATAAATTGTGCTTAAGATAAATCTCTGAACTTACCAAAAACCTGATGACCATCCTATGAAGATCAAATGGTAAAATCAAGTCAAAGAGGGGAAGTGTTAATTAATTAATGACTTGGTTCCCCGTTCCACAAATCAAATGTATGGTATATTTCAACTTCTGATATTGAGGTCTACCAAAAAGGGCTACATTGTATCTATCTGTTTAACTCTTACTCAAACTTTTATTATGATGAATTAAATTCCTATTATAATCATTAATTTACCATAGTCAGTGAGCTTTATAGCAAGAGATCTAATGAATCTTAAACATAGTGAATTGACTATAGATATTTCCCAATTACTTTGAAAAAATCTTTGCTTTTACTGCCAAATTAAATATTCACTCATTAAAATATTTGGAAGTAGATTTTCCTATATTAAAGATTAGTAAGACTACTGAGTAGATTGTTTATAAATGAAGCTAATTTAATCAGAAGAGTTGGATTATGCCAACTAATAACCAGTGAAAGTAATGCGTAAAGGGACCATGAATATACCAGGAATTAGTGAATTTCTCATAATTTATAGTAGAATGCAATTTTACATTCTCAACTTGGTTTCAGGGTTGGCGGAGTCCAAATTACTGATTAGGACTGATATTCTGGGTTGTCTCAACAATTCATACTGTGGAGCTCTTATATATTTAAATGTATGTTAGCTGTTCTGAGCCTAACTTTAGATCTATGGCTCCCATGGCTCTTGCATATGTTTTAATGTCCTGTTCCATGCCACAAATTGCTATTGCAAATTCTTTATTTCCTAATTTAGTTATATTATCTTTTTAAAGTGTCATTCATAAGAGGAAACTTTATTTGATTGAAGTAATGGTAGTTTGGCCATCATCATCAGGAGAATCCAAGGGTATAAATGGGGCCTTTTGAGGTCATTGTTTTTGGCTTTGGGCGCATACTCTTTTATACTGGTATTTATACTGGTGCATCATCTGACGTCATTGCTAACTAAAATAACTTATTTTAGCGGTTAAGAGATATATAAAGGCCTCCATCATCAGAGATTTTAGACTGCTTGAAGCCTGTAATAGTTGCCCTAAGGTTTGTAAATTATTTTGTTATTAACCATGCTAGGAGGGACTTGAACTTTGCCAAGGATGACTAAAGTATTGGTATCATTAGTACTTATAATAGTAGTAATGATATAAATTTGTGGTTTTCTGAACTGTTCTTTCCATAGGACGAGGTATTAACCCTTTAGTTGAGCTTTTCTCAACACTTATCACCACAAGAAGAGACCTAGGGAACAACTTTAGGTGTCGCATGTTGACTCAGTTATGTTTGATATGCGCTGTATTATTCTTGATATAATACTCAGTTCCTCTTCTCATGAAAACAGTTGAAATCCCATTTAGATGTCCTGTAGCTTCTTGAGTTGTCCCCTGTGCATATGGTAGAACAATACTTTCTGTCCACCTCAAATACAGGCAACTTGGGTCTTTAGTCACTCTCTTTGGTACTCACCTTAAGTGACTATATAATATTGCTCCTGACGTTAAAATGTATCATGAATAACTCCTCCACTGACTCTTCTTGTATTTTCCAGGAGTTAAATCTTTCTATCTGCATCCATCACTCAGAAAGCAAGCTCAATACCTTGGCTTTTATTACATATAATTCTTTGAATGAAGAAATGTCAATAGTGCTGTGATAGGTCAACTATAATCAAATAGGGATGATGAAAAAGATGCCCAATTCTGAACCATGGCTACCAGTGATCTTCTTTACAAATGATATGAGGGTTCCATTCATTATTTATACACTTCCATTTCTTGAAAGTGTATATAGCGTGGTAACTGTTCTTGACCCATTAAGACTATCAGATGCCACATAAAATCTGAAATTAAGTTTGTCCATATTTGGAAAGTAGCATCATAGAATATCTATAGCAAGTAATAAGCTGGTTTTATAATTATCTAATAATAACTCTGGAGGTAAAGGCCTTGACTGTGATCGCTTCTACTCATTTGGTGTAGTGAACTTTAGCAATGATGATGAACTGATCCCCACTGGATGACTTCAGAAATGGTCCTACAAAGTAAATAAGGATGTGTAAGAGTGTTCGAAGGTGGGAATGGTTAAAAACAAACTTTGTTAGGAGTGGCTTGTACTAGAAACATTATACACAGAGCTCTAGAGCCTAACTGACGTCATGTAACATTGCCACCTAATATAATATCTTCTTTAGATTCTGATGTCTTCTTTAGTCTTCTATGTCCTACTTGATGGGTGTCCTAAAATGATTATCAGCATTCATTCACTTAAATACACATATAATAAGCATTTCTATAGTACTAGATTCTCTAGCTGTCCTTCTCATAACCTTGTTTATCTCAAACAACTCTTCAGTTTTCTTTCCACTGATTCATCCTCTTCTTCCCATTCATTCTCTGATTTACAATTAGTTCATAAATCTTATCACTTTAATGTGATTGAAAGTGGAAAACGTACAATTGTGACAAGCCATCCGCTTTCAGGTTCTTCTCTCCAGCCTAGTGCAGGATCTCAAAGTTGTGATCCTTCATCTGAATGGCCCATATTTCAAGTCTTTCGTCTGGGTCATTAATGTTTACTGAACATATCAATGAGGTGTGATCCTTGATTATCTTGAAGTGTATGCCTTGAATGTAAGGTCATAAGTGGTGAACAGCTAGGATCACAGCTAGACACTCAAGCGCTGTAACTGTGTAGTTGTATTTGCTCTTATTAATGCTTCTATTAGAACTCTATAGGGTATTCACCCCATCTTCATTCAACTGAGCTAGTATGGCACCCATACCCTCATCAATAGCATTGATATAGTATATAAGGTCTTTGTGAAGTCCAGGTATATCAGAATTGAAGCTTCCATCAAATTCTGCTTAAGATTATTAAATGCATCTTACTGTTCTAATTACCAATTAAACAGTACTTCTTTGTTCAGCAGGTGTGTGAGTGGCTCAGTGATTTCCATAAAGTTCAACAGAAAAATGTGATAGTATCCTACCATGCTCAAGAACACCTGCACTCTTTTCATTCATTTTAGGGAACTCATCCTAACAAAGGCTTTGACCTTCCCTTTCTGAGGCTTGATTAGTTTTTGCTTTACTTTGTGGCCAAGTAATTATAATTAACTCTTCAAAATTGAGCACTTGCTTCTCTTCAAATTTAGGTTTTTCTCTCTCAAGCGGATAAAAACTACCTTAGATGTGCTAGATGGTCCTTGGATGTCTTGATTAATAATGTAATGTCATCGAAGGAAATGAGTACACTCACTGACTTCAGACCTCCAAAAAGTAATCCAATGCCATGTAAAACGTAGCTGGGGTGTTGCATAAGCTCTGTGACATATGGAGTGGTTTGTATAGTCCTAAATGATTATCAACGCACATTTCACCTGGTATTTTGGAGACAGCTCCACCTTCCAGTACCCACTTGCCAGGTCTAATACTAAGAAGTAGTGCGATCCTCTGAATCTTTTCAAAGTATTTTCATTGTGAATTAATAGGTACAAATTTTCATTACTTAGTCTATAGAGTATTCTGCAATCATAATGTCATCTTTACAGATCTATTCACTGTAATTGAAGTTTAAACTGGACTCAAAGCTGTAAAACTAGTGAAGTGGTTGATTGAAATGAAAAGATGGGGTGTCGTAGACTACTTTATAGAGTTAAAAGGTTATGATAACTATAGGGTGTGTGAAGACACGCCGCTAAGAAAACCTCCATGGCCCTGTACAATCAGAGACTTTAAATTCTTCTGGATTTACTGCCTAATGAAGCCCTCATTGTTCTTCATTGTCATCATGACCGCATTGTTAGTAGGCACGCTCTTTTGAGATTCAGGAACTGGAGGCGTGTAAATACCGCAGGGTTTTCACTGATGCATAAGTTCACTTAACTACTGACTCTGGAATAAATATGTACTTACTGGTTGTATGATGACAACTAGCTTAGTTGAGTTTTAAATATTGGGTAGATGTGGCCCTATCTCTGCCAAACTTTGATATAAGTGATTTCAGACCAACTCTAGCAATAAGTAAATATTTAAGTGGCTTTGACCTCACTATGGCAATAGGTGAAGATTCAAGTGACTTTGGCCTCACTCTGGTGGTTGACACTTAGAAAGAAAATGACTTCCTACAACTTAACCCTGAATTTAACAATAAATAATTGATAACACTAAAGTTTTATCAGTTCTAAGGTGTTTATTATTATTAAAATTAAAGAATAATTATAGGTGATACTATTGGAGGACATGTATTAAGGGTAATTGTGGTAATCACGATGATCTCAGCACACCTAGATGATGAAAGGGATATTGGTTTAATTTTGGGAAAGACTCCAACTAATTTTCACATTGAACAGCATATTTAAATAGCCATTTTGAATCAGCCAACGTGTCAGCTACTAAACTCAACAATTTTCCATGAGTAATTTCTCCTTTCAAACCAACTTACTCTTATCCACATTGTCAGCAAAAATCCCCAATGAAATAGTAATCATAATCATCAATTGATATGATCCTCTGTAAATTACAAATAATCATTTAGATGTTTATTATTGCCAAATAGATGACATAAATAAGTTGTCATCTCAAATCTTAATTGATAAGCAAAAATTAAATTTATGAACCTATAATTATATAAATAAATGTTAAATAATCCTAAACTGGATAATGTGGTCATATAAAATTCCCACACATCCCCCGCTTGTCCCAGATTATTCATCCAAAAATGTCCTTTTCCTACAAAACTCGATGGTATGAGTGATACTTGGCATTTTGTCCAAAATGGACGCCATCCTTTTCTAATTGATGTCACAAACTGCTCAAAGAAGTATCCTTTCCAGTTTCACTAGAACTACGCTTAGAGTCAAGCAGATTTGGTAAATCCTTCCTAAGTCCTTCAACACTAGTCCCTATCCCAGAAGAGGAACAGGATTGGCCGTCTCTATAATTAAATAATGCTTGTTAGTTCCGCATTCTCCTATTGTTGAGCTTGACTTTGAGTCATTACTGGATTCTGCTCCATCAGTTCTAAAATTAGCTACAGCCCTCAAGCAAATGAAGCAACTTTCCCTTTTCTAGATCAGTCATTCCTTTTTGAGTCAGATCTACTCTAAAGTTTCTATTCTAAATTGGGAAGTATTATAAACCAGTGGTCTTGTTGACAGAAATGATAATTGGTAATGATGAGCATGTTGAGCTTTCATATCAAGAACTTTGGGGGATAATAACTGAAGCCCTTGATATTTCCTTCACCTCTCATGATCTTGATTACATACTTGATCAAGATACAATGGCATACGCGCTCTGTTTTGCCATACATTAATTTGCATATGGGCAGCCAGCCTCCCCGCATTGCCAAACTTCAACCAATCATTCCCCTTCCACTTCCAGAAGGCATGCAGTTTTTGTCTCCAAGATGCAGTTCATTGCCCGCATGCTATTTTATGGCTGGGACTATTCAGCAGTATGTTCCACTTGTGGCAATATTGGGGTATGGTCTGACAGCCACCAGTGCATCTTCCTTGTTTGTTGTTCTCCCATATGCCAGTGTGCTTGACAAAGCTCATTGCCAAGCACTCCAGACACAGCTCCCGGTGCCTGTGCCATATATGGATTACATGATCTTATTTGCCAACTGCATTTTCCTGCATTGTTGTTTTACCCTGTGACCTAAGGTTTCTTGTTTTGCTAAAATTGGATGTTCCAATAAAGCTCAAAATTGTCGCATATTTCCAGATTTTTCCTTGGGTTCAAAAAATGTGGTTTTGTCTTACTATATCTCTTGTTAGTATCTGATCCCAGATTGACTTCAGTGGCCTCTTCTACAATATTGTCATTCAACCTCTCACCCCCAGAGGCGTCAAAGGAGGACTCACACCTCAAAACCTGAGGCTAATGAATAAAATAAATTTAAAATAATAAAAATTAATATTTTATCTTCTTTTCCATAAATTATTTTTTTATTTTCCAATATTTATATATATATATTATTTTTTTAATTTTTTATAATTTTTCCTATTTTATCTTTTAATTCTATTTTATGGGAATTTTCTATGCATCTATTAATCACATGACCAACAAAATATTTTTGATCACATTGGCATCATTTGGCATTTTCATAAAAAAATCTTAAACAGTCCTGACCATAACACGTCTAGCTTATTTTGGTGACTGAACCCATTTGTATCACAAAGAGCTAGTTTTTCTCCAACAGAAAATTCACTTAGTGTAGATTGAACCTTGTTGTTGGTCTTATTTTCCTGAATTCTTCTTTTGATCATTGTATTTCAAGCTTGAGATTGGAGATCCACTATTATGTTTGCAAGTTGATACAGATATTTATCCATGCCATCCCTAAAGTTAGTTCCACCAGAGAGTAGAGAATTGGTGGCAATGATGCTCTTCAACCATACAATAATTTGAACTGCATTTTTCCATTGCTGAATGGAAACAGATGTTGTATGCAAAGGTCACCAAACTTAGATAGGATGCCTAAGAAAACGCCTTACCTGAGATCAGTTTACTTAGTGTAGTGGCAAGCATCCCATTGACTTGTTTGACAACTCCATTCATTTCAGGATGATATGGTGAAGACACCACCCCTTTGATCCCCATCAGGTCATTTAGGCGGGGAATTACAAATGAATGAATTTTATCCCATTGTTGCTTAGTAGCACCTGGGGACACCCATGTCAATATACCACCTGCTCCAGGATAAATTTGGTGTACTTAGTGCATCAGCTCATCTTAATGTTCAGGTTTTGACCCATCTTTTAAGGTAATAATCATTTTTATGATTAACGTACTCCACCCATGCTCACATTCAATTGTCCCATAATGTCAATTGAGACTGTGTGCCACACAAATCCTGGCTTTACCAATCAAACTCGTCACATTGTATTGTGGCTTGTGGAGCTAGCACTTCACACAACAGGCGATGGAATCAGTAACATCTTAACTATGCAATACCCGATAGTTGTTTTACTTGATGTATTTGAGCGTTTTTTAACCCTCCGTGACTGACAACCTTGTGTGGTGCTCAAATCGTTTCTGTGCGCTCTGAGGGTCTCAGAAACAAAGGCTTCTTGTCATCCATTATTTTAAACATTTGGTCATTGACAAATTCTTTCTTCTCCATGGCCTTTTTCAGCGCTGTCTGAATTTTGGATGGTTCATCCTGAAACTCCCCACAAACCATTCAATTGAATAAGTCATCAGAATGATCTTAAACAGCAAGGATGGCTGGTGACCTTGAACCCATCAGAGTTCTGATTCTTATCACCTGATTGAGGCTTTATCTCAAAGTCAAAGGCCTGTAACTATAAAACCCATCTTGCCAATATCCCCTATGGTTCATTAAACCTGTGAAGCCACTGGAGAGAGGCGTGGTCAGTCACAACCTTGAAATGCAATCTGTGGATGTAGATGCAAAATTGCTTGCAGCCATAAATAACCTCAAGACATTCTCACTCTGTGACTTTGTAGTTCCTTTTGACCTTTAATAGAGTTCAGCTGACATATGCCATGGGGTGTTCATCTCCATTTTCGTCAACCTGGTTTAGGATGACTCCTATTGCTGTCAGCGACGCATCAAACAGATAATGAACAGTTTTTTGAAATTCAGATATTTCAGAATTGGACTTGATGTCAAATATCTCCTCAAGTCATCAAATGGAGCTGAGCTTCCTTGTTCCTTCCAAGTCCCTTTTTTATGATATTTCAAAAGGTGGAAGAACGGATCAGCCTTTTTTCAAAATCCTTAATGAATTAGCAATAATAGCCAACTATTCCAAGGAAAACTTGAATATTGTGAGTGCTCCTAAAGACCAACGTTCACTTGATCACTTCCACCTTCTGGATTTGGAGCTTAGGTCTCACTACATTAGTCACAAAACCCAACTATTCCAATTTCTCCTTGAAGAAATTGAAATTTCTAAGCTTAATCTTGAGATTCACAGAAGTTAGTCACTTGAACACTTCCTCAAGGTGGTATAAGTGATCCATAAATGTTCAGCTAAAAATAATATTGTCCAGATAGACAAGGACACAAGTCAACTTTAGATCCAATAAAATCATGCCCATTGCCCGCTGGAACGTTGCTGGAGCATTGCACACGCCTTGAGCCATCCTCGTTGGCTGGTAAACCCCTGTGCCTTGGTAATGGAACACTTCTCTTGATCCTCTGGAGGCATATCTATCTTCCAATAACCAGAGATCAAATACTTGGCAGAGAAAAACTTGGCTCCTCCTAATCAATCTAGCACATAATCAATTCTAAGCAGGGGATATGTTCTTCTTTTTGATTTTTTTTTCAAATGACAGTAATCAATCAAAACTTTATTCAATCCTTCTTTAATCTTACCAATCAGTATAGGACTTGCCAATGGGCTGGATGATGGTACAAAAATTATGTGTTCTAAGAGCTTATTGATTTCTTTGGCAACAAACTGCCTCTGCTTCTATAGAACTCGGAATAGTTCTCAGTCAAATTGGTCAAGCCTCTTCTGTATCAACTCAATGCAAAACATCCTTTGTGCACTCAAGGTCATGGTTGTCTTGCGTGAAAATAACTCAGTATTTCTCAAACAAGGACAGAACTTCATCCTTTTGGCCCTCCGTTAATCCAGCTAACTAATCTCTTTTTGATTAACATGTGAATATTCCTGTCAGTTACCTTAAGTAATCCCAACTTGACTAATTCTCCAAACTCATGAAAAGCGAATATCTAATACTAGAATAAAACTGGGCAAATCCAACTACCTGGTGCCGCATGACTTTCATTATAGTATTTCTAGATTGCAAAAGGGGCTGACTCTCCTCATGACCAGGAATTAAAATCCCTTGGAGCTACTGTTGAATTTTTAACCTACTTTAATTGGGATGGTTCTTCTTCTGATAAAAATTGGAGTTTTGAGCATCTATTGTATGGAGACAATAGACCAGATGGCGACAATAGTCAAGATATAAACTCCTTAGAAATGATACTTCAAAGCTGTATTCTTCTGTTGTTTACTTGGACAATAACTCGCTGCCCTGATCCTTCTGATCCCAAGTATTTTCTCAAACTTGATACAATGAAAAAGTATTAGTTACAAAAAAGTTTGTTTATATAACTAATAGCTTGTAGTGATAAAACAATCATATTTTATTATTATCAATTTAGAGGTAGTTTATAGGGTTTGATGTTCACTACTTCTTACCCATGACGCCTCATTTTCAATGGCACTTGGCTAGAAGAACACATAATAAGTTTGTTTGAGGGTCTATAATCTTTTCAATTCAGAACATCTCAAATGCCTCAGGGTCATTCTCAAACTTGTAAATATTTTCAAGATAGCATTTCTGACACATCTGCAATTAGCTGAACTGATGCTCTTCATAAGCAATCAGCAGCACATACCAAGGCGATTCATACCACTAATTAGAAATTAATTTGATCAAAAAACACAATTGACATTAAAAACTAATTTTGACATAAATGAACAAAGCCCACGTGCTTAAGTCATTGTGTTGACTATTATAATTAATTCTGACCTAACCAACGAAGCCCTCAAGCCCGTTTCATCATAGTTGAATATTATTAAGTGGATTTCTAGGCCACAAATCCCAAGTTTGGATATACTTAAGATATTTTTGGTTTGTAATCACTGATAATTTCAATATGATACATAATAAATTAGCATCAGCTAATGCTATTCTTTCCCATATCAAATTACCCAATGATATAGGTCCAGTCAACCATTCAACAGCTACCCAAGGCTCAATCCTCAGTTGCTGTCAAGGAGCTTTGACTTCTGCATATAACTGTTCCAGGATCTCTAAAGTAAGTCAAGTTTCCACGATTTGTAGCAATCCTGGCTGAATTATGACATCTCACTTAGTTCAGATCAGTATTTCACGACTTTTGTTCAAATATTTGGGTAACTTCTGGACTTTTCCTTGACCAATTTATAACCAACAGGTAATATTCCATCCTTATATAATGAATTTAAGAAATTACTCTTCTTGCTGAGGGAGCCTTCCCTTCTCGCTGATGAATCAGTGGCAATGTCTGCCCCAGAATCAACAAGTTATCTTCCAAAAAAGTCATATTTGACATCATACTTTTTCATGAGGTCAGTTCCAATTAGGATGTCATAATTCTGGCTGTCCAGGGCAATTGCCAGCGTTAATAGGACTAAGGATCTAAACCATAATGACAGAGCGCTAAAGGCCCAACAAGAAGTTGTAGAGTTAGGGCCAGCTGTCCTGTACTGCTTCCTGTGCTCTAGATCCAGTTTGGCCTTTAATCTCATAACTGATTTTGTCAAGATAATATTTTTGGTGCTCAACTATTGATTATTGCTGATTGTGACTTGGTTCACCAAAATATCTGTATACTTACACTTTGAAAAATAAGATAAACTGTTATTTACTGCATGTATAACAGATTCATTGGACGAATCTAGGTTATGAATCAATTGAGCTAATATCAGGGAACGTCTTCCTATTGGTATTTATTGGGATTAGTATGTTGAATTCGTCTAATTTGGCTACAATAGATTGGTTTCATCTTTAGCATTTTAGACTTCTCCACTATTTTTCAGGTGTATGGGTGAGCTACCTTCTTAATGGTTTTGGTGGCAAACCCCTTCAATTTTATTTATTTATTTATTTGAGGCAAGCTGACCAGGGGACAGACATTACCGAAATAGAGAAAGAAAGTATTGATATGAAACCTGAGCAGGGTCAACTCTGTTGTAGAAAGTTTTTTTCACCTCCAGATCGGGACTTGGATTTTTCTGGTTACGTCATGGGTAAGGTTTTCATGTTATTATACCTACTAACTGCCAATAGCTTCCTTCAGTTGGCACCCCAATTGATGTGCGAAGGGCGGGAATCGAACCTGCAACCTTCAGGTTGGTAGCCGTACGCCCTACCGACTCGCCTTCCACCCCCTCAAACCCCTTCAATTTTAATCTCATTATTGCATTTAAATCCTGGTAGACTACTTGATGAAGGGAATCTAACTCAGGCTCATCTGCAAATAGTTCTGACTTGTCCAATTCTTATGTTAATCTGGGAGTTTTTGATCACTTGCAGTTCTAGACTATCCCTCATCTAGACTGCATGGTCTTTTACCTGCCCTTCAGAAGTTTACTTCTTCTCTTTTGGCTGGAATATATTAACCTGGTCCTTTGGTTTTCGCTTTCTGCAGTTATTGATGAAATATCCAGCTTGGTCACAATTATTACAAGTCAACCATTGCTTGTTGGGGGTTTTGACCTTTGACCTGCTTGTATTGACTCCCACGATTGTTGTGATCTCTGGATTTGTTGGAGAATTATCCTGAACCCTTACTATTGTTCAGTTTGTAGGTCTGATTTGGTGCATCAACTGTCGCTGACAGGACCTTCAGATGTTTTACCATTTGAGAAATGGTGTATTTGATAGCTAGAGTTGATACCATCATTTGGTGCTAGTCTTGGTGAGGGCACAACGCATTCTGCATAGCAATTCTTCCATCAAAATTGGTCATCATATTAGCTCCACCGAGGATCTAAACTTCCTTATAAAAACAATTAGTGAATGCACCTACTGTTTCGTCCTTCTTGAACTGAATTCCCATAAATTCTTGCTTCTGAGCTGACATCTTATCTCAGCTCCAAGATTCCTTCAGAATCTCCTTCTTTGCCTACATAGAGCTCCAGTTTTCCTTGCAAAGATAGGGCAAAACTAGATTTTATGATGAGTATAAAGGCAATTTATGACGGTGACAGCTTTCTGTTGGTCGCTGTAACTGTACATCATCATCTCAAATAACCAGAAGAAAGCTGGCGCATCACCTCAATGGAAAATGAGCAACTTAGGAGTGCTCTTGAAATCTTTGATGATGATTGGTGCAGTGTTTCTAATTAAGATTCAAATGGACGCTAGAGTCACATTAGGGTATTACTTCCAGAAGTGCGCAATGGTTGGAGGTATTTCCCAAAAATGGATCATGCTGTTGGTGCAACTGTCTATTTTGGTGACTACAATTCATCCTCAAATAACTCCGCCTCATGGTACAAATCCCAAGATCAGGTACGCTTAGAATCTTCAAGGTCATTTAATTACCCAAGGACTTTTTTCTCCCAAGCCAAGCATTTTTGGTCATTTTCCCAAAGGTGACAATTTTATCTATTTCCCCTTGTAGAGTCACCTTCAAGATTTGACTTCAGTCTGAAATGAAGCCTCTAATTTCTAAACATCAAATTTATGATTGTATAACTCAAGATTTTCCTTTTCATTTTTGAGCATTTTATTATCTAATTTAATGACTTTGAGCTTCAACTAGTCAAACTTGGATTGAGTTTCCAACTCCAAAGTTTTCTTATTGACAATATCTAATTCCAAGCAAAGTTTATCAATTATAGCTCTCATCTCATCATTAAGTTTCTCAAATTTTCTCTCCGTATTTTTGATGGTATTCTTAATTTACCATCTCCCCTTGATCAGATTGAGCATGAATGTGTGGGTTTCAGTGCAGGTGGCAACCATTGGCTCAGTAGCACCCTAATCTTAGTTTAATTATGTAATATTGGATTCTGCCAATTGGCAGTGTTTATCCAAATAATGCTTCCACTGATGATCACCTAAGCTGGTTGATAATCTCTTTAACTATCACTCAAAATTTTTTATTCAGCTCAACCACCAGATCCTTGATTTGTGTATTTGATTGATGAACACACTGTAATGTAGAGTCCAAGCTGAAGTGGATCTGTTGGAATCTAGCATCTAATTGTCACATCAATGCCTGCTGTTGTACACTATTTTGGTGAGTGTAATTGTTTAAATTGGCAATCGCCACCTGCTGTCTGACTTGGATCATTCTCATGTTTTGGGCAGTCAGCTGTACATACTTGAAATAATCACTGATGTTACCAATATTTTGCAGATATCCCACTAAAGTTGAAATGTTCATATGGAGAAATTTTTTGAAATGTCACCTTTGCTCTTCCTAATTTGTCATATGGTGAAATAAACCACAGCTCTAATCCAGGTTATTGGTGGGCAAAATTTAAAATACTCTCATAAGGATAACTATTCCTGGGTAAATTATCTCAGATTTGCTCTGAAGGTGGTCTGTATATTGTCACAGCATTTTTGTTTACTAAAATTATCAATAGGTGATTATATTGGTGGTCCACCAGCATACCCGCTTCTAATTGGATATTTCTTTGATGGGCTGGTGATGATCCCGCCTCCTTGTTTCTTCTGTGCTCCATATTAGTTGAAAAATTTAGCATTATTAGATTTAAATAAACTTGACTCACCCCTGTAGTGAGAAACACATTTAAAAACTTCAAGGTTTTGACTGATGCACAGGTTCACTCAACTACTGACTCTAAAATAAATATAGACTTGCTGGTTGTATAATGATGACTAGCCTAGTTGAGTTTTGATTATTGGGTAGATTTGGCCCTATCTTTGCCAGATGTTTAGATAAATGACTTCAACCCCACTTTAGCAATAAGTAAATATTTAAGTGGCTTTGAACTCACTCTTGCAATAGGTGAAGATTCAAGTGACTTTGGCCTCACTCTGGTGGTTGACACTTAGAAAAAAATGACTTCTCTACAACTTAACCCTGAATTTAACAATAAATAATTGACTACACTAAAGTGTTTCAGTTCTAAGGTGTTTATTAATATGAAAATTAAGGAATAGTTATAGGCGATATTATTGGAAGACATGTTTAAGTGTATTCGTGGCACCCCTGATGATCTTGGCACGCTTAGCTGATGAAAAGGGATATTGGTTTAATTTTGGGAAAGACTCCAACTGATTTTACAGTGAATAGCATATTTAAATCGCCATTTTGAATCAGCCAACATGTCAGCTACTAAACTCAATAATTTCCTATGAGTAATTTCTCATTTCAAGCCAACTTAATCATATCTAAATTTTCAGCAACAAGCCCCAATAAAATAGTAATCATAATTATCAGTGGATACTATACTCTGTAAATTACAGTTAATTGTTTGGTTGGTTATCATTGCCAAATAGATGACATAAATAAGTTGTCATCTCAAATCTTAATTGATAAGCTAAATTAAAATACAAATTAATAAAATATATTTTTTAATCTTAAATAAACCCAAACTGGATACTGTGGTCACATAAATTTCCCACAATGTGCAATTCTAGAAGGCTTCTCCATTAATTCTCATGCACATTATGCTTTCTAATCAAATTCTTATCAGCGCTTTCAGGGACTATTTCAATTGTAAGGGCGCAAGAGTCAACTTATTGAGGCTTAATTGGGATTATGATTCTTAAATCACTCTTTTTTGAATCCTGACAAGACCTTCCTCAAGATCCTGATGGTGTGGGATATAGGGCCATAGTAATCAGCCATTGACTCAGTTTACACGGTCCCTTTGATGACGTTGGTAATGGAATACACAGATTTCACCTTATGTGTGACCTGGTAGGGTCTGTACAAGAGACATAAAGATTATTAAGTTAACCTCTAGGTCAATGGTGATAAAAGAGGACTAGGACACCTAATCAGAAATTGGTAAGGAGGGTCAGCTGCCATTGATTTTAGATGTCTCCCTTTCTGTTGTGGTGAAAATTTACTGAGTGGCGAGGGCGTGAAGCTGGACAATCCACTGTCTAAGGCCCTCATCGTCAAATTGGAGTTCTCAAGCACAGAGGTATTGGGTAGGGGCTTAACGCTACTTGGCAGCCAAGGGGTACACCCATATAGAGCTTTGAAATGAGATATCATGATTATTCAATGATAACTTATTTAGTAAGAGAGTAAAACACTGGGTAGATAGTGGTCCAGTGCATAGAGTTGGAGGCGGCCATCTTCCACAAATAGAAACAAGTATCCTGTTAGTGCGTTCCACCACACCATTAGTTGAGGGAATTTAGGGGGTGGCGAAACTTTGGTTAGTCTAAAAAAGAAATTTTAGTTCTTGGAGTACCTATGAGGTGAAAGTTAGGCCATTGTCTGAAAGTAGAGTTTTCAGGAATTTGTGCTGGGTGAAAACAGATTGGATAAGTAATATGGCTGTGGCTTTCATGGTTGAAGCTGGAACAGAAATCTCTTCATCGCAATTGGTCAGATGGTCCACAGATGATATAATATATCTGGCTAATGTAAACCAATGGGTAAAGGGCCCACCACATCAATGCTGATGAGATAAAATGGACTTGATGGAGCCATGACTGAATGTTGGTACCAGGGGCAAGCCAAATGTTGGGTTGACGAATCATACATGCCTCTATAACCTCTTGGATGGTTTCAACTATCTGATCCCAGTAACATCGCTTCTTTAGCCATTTGTTAATATTTTCACTACCCCTTGGTCAATGGACATGTGCCCTTCAATAATAACATTGTTTTGCAATAAAGACAGATATAAGGATGTCATTTTTTGTTAATTTTCTTATATAACATTCCCTCCTTTATTTGTATGTGTTGGGTCATTTTTTGTAACTCAGCTTGGATCTCAAGAGTTTCCAACCCCATCGTTCAAACTGTCCAATTAGTTCATATAGTCGGTCTTCTTTGGGGGGTAAAGGCAGCTAGCACCAAATTTCAATAGACTGCCAACATTCTGATGGATTGCTCCTGCACAATGGACAATGGTAAATTGTAGTTCTGTAGTATTAATACCCGCCTCACTAACCAGCTGTTAAGATCCTTCATCTAATGCTACCATTGTAGCAAGGAATAATAAGCGATGGCTGTGAAAAGGGTGCTATATAGGTAGTGATGAATATATTTAATTTCCAATATAAAGACAGGTACTCAAGCTCAGTAACACTATAATTTAGTTTTGACTTACTCAGGGTCTTGGTAAAGTAAGCCACTGGATGGTTGCCTTGATCTTCTTATTGTTAAGCTAGGATAGCACTTGACAGATATCCTGATAATGGACATGATTGTCATGGTTGAACAACTTGATAGTGAGAACCAACCCTAAGGATAAGGCTGGGCGACAGGAGGCCCAGAAGGTGAAACTTCAGGCTCTTCCTGACCTTAATCACACATTAGATCAACGCTGGGTACAAGCCAAATATGCCCAGGTTGGTACTAATGAGGTGCAAAATGCCCAGCCCCTTGCATCTGCCCAGGCATTAAAATGGACGATCTACATAACAAACAAAGATGGTTCAATTCAGGTAATTGGCAAACGGGGTTTTTAAACCTGTTTGATTTACAAAATTATGAGTTCAGGTAGAATACAGCTTCAATCAATCACTCAAGTGAAGGCAGTTTCAGTGTATTCTACCAAATTGGATGGGAGCATTTGCCTATTGGAGCATCAAGGCTTGGGCCCACTTCCACAGACCCATATTTACCCCAACTCAGTTTAAATATGTTTTTGCAACCACAACTTCTTGTTGGTCGACTTTTCCCAATAGAAATTCCCCGTTTTACCATTTTATTAAATGATATTTCAAATGATCCTGTGCACGGACCCCTTCAAGGAGGCCTCACGCTACTTAACCATTCCATTTTATATATAGTGAGATTATCCCCTAGTGCACCATTAATTTTGCCATGGTACCCTCCAACCTGGGACGTTTACCAATTCTCTCCTTGTGCACCGTGTCACTTTTGGTTGGTTATTTCTCACACTCCTTTGCTTTAGCTATTATTGCTCCAGCACCATCTGCTGGGCTCTAGTAGCATTGGTACTAATGGCTAGTTTCCTTGCGTTGGCTCTGTGCACCGTGCACCACCACTCTGGAAACAGGAAAGTTATAGACACTCTCCTTACATTAGTCAACCAACCACTTATTTTTATGTGCACAATCTTTTTCCATGTGGTACTTTTCAAAGAGTAAATTGTGGGCGCCAGCTGTGGGCTTCAGCTGTGGTCAGCCGCACCACGTTTTCCTCTTCTCTCTGAAGGTTGGAGCATCTTGGCATTATTATGGCTGCATCTGACTGGAAAGTACCCACCCTTTGTGCTTGTACCTGGTGGATATGAACGCTTCTTAGTCCAAAAGTCGTGATTCCCCAACTTTCCACCGAAATTACCAAAATCAATTTAAAATACACATGTTTTACTTTGACAGCTTGTTCAGATGATGCTGGCAGAATTAGCGCAGATGGGCCTGGGGGTGTTGGCCTTGGATAAAGTCAGGCATTCCATTGCAGTTGAGGAATAGGGTTTTTCACATCTAAAAATGCGTTTTATGACGAAAATCTTATCCAAACCTCTGAGCCATTTATTAGCTTTTATGGACTGGATGAGAACCCTATTCCAGTATATCAAATAACCCCTGAGAACCCTCGTTTGACCCCTACCATGATCTGTGGCACTCAGTAAGTGGAGAGAGAACTTCTTTTAAAATATGAAAATGTTTATGCCCCTGCTGAAGATATGGTGGGATATGTGGCTTCAGTAGTAAGAGTGGCCAAGTATACCTCTCCATTCTTTGATTCACAACTATACCAGGGTGTCATGTTAATAACAGATGAAGAGTTTGGAGGTGATTTACTGGCGTTTTCAGATTTAAATAAAGACCATTTTGGGTATTTTCTACTGACTGCTACCCTTTCCTTTCCTTTAGGGAAATTCAGCACCACTATTTTGGTGGATACTGGCGCCACGGAAAACTTTATGGACCTAAGCCTAGCTGACTACCTTGGGCTGTGTTACTTGCCAAGTGGTATGGTTAGGGGAGGTGCGTCCCAAGGTATTCCCACTCTGAAGATCATTGGGACAGTGGACTATCAGGTTGGCAAGTACCACATGTCCAATCACTTCCAAGCTGTCAAAAACCTCTTGTGCCCTATCATCTTGGGGGTGGAGTGGTGGCGTAAGTTTGATGTTAGAACCAACTTGAAAGAGAATACCCTATCACTTACTTAAAAGAATGGTCACGTACTAGTTTTTCCTTTGTTGAAGGAGAACATCTAGGGCAAATTGCCCCACTGGCCCCACTTTCACACTCTTAGCCTTGCTTCTATGTTGAAGCCCACCGTGGAGGTTCCCCTACATTCTTGTTTGGAGGGTTTGGAATCCTCCTTTGATGCAGCTTCCGCTAAGGCACTACCTGAGCACTCTGAGTTTGATTGTGACTTCAAGCTCACTGTGGATCTGGTGCGTATATCTTCCCCCATTCACCCATTGACTGTATGGGAGGAAGAGGAGTTGGATGTGTGGGTAAAAGAACAGTTAGCCAAAGGTGCGATTTTTCAGCGTACCTCCCCTGTATGCTCCCCACTTCTCTTTGTTGAGAAGGCTGATGGTACTCTACGCCCATGCATAGACTATGGGAACCTTAACAATGTCACTATACCAGATCTACATCCCATCCCTTTGGATCCGCAGATTGCACGTTATGTGGAGAAGGCTAAGGTCTTTTACAA